>WEIT01025842.1:294-13787 GCA_013389985.1 Dryoscopus gambensis | reverse complement strand
CCCCGGCAGAGGCGCCCGCGGCCCGCCCGCCTCCCCCTGCGAGGGGCACCTGGCGTGCGTGGGGCGCCTGGGGCGGGAGAGAGCGGCACTAAGAGGGGTGGGCTTTGTTATCATGAGCTTTTGTATCTTGAACTTCCTGAAGGAAGGTGGTTACGCCCTCTCTCTGCAAAGCTCCCATCTAAAGCCAAGAGCGTTTAGATTTTGCCTTCTTGCACCAACCAAACCCCCCCAACAACAAAGCTTTTTGAAAGACTTACAAGGTGTATGTTTTTTTCCTGGCTCAAACACTCCTGTTAATAGCTCTCAGGTGTTGCTGTGTGTGACATCAGGGGTCCCAGCCCTTGTCCAGAAGAAAAAGTGACAAGTTTAAACACTAACCACGCAGCATGTAATGTGCTTGCATCACTACCAACAGCAATGACTGCGTCTGTATTCACTATTAACATGTTAAAATATAGCCCTTATTTTTGTTTGGTTTCTATGAGCTACAGCTTTGGGACTTACCAAAGGACACTTTTAAGAGCAGCCTGTCACCAGCTTAGGGTCAGAGCTGTTCTGAGATCTCTCTGATTACAGACAAATAGGGTCAACCACTTGGACTGAGTTGCAGCATTGGTTTGCTTTGGGCCTACATCAAGGCAGCTCTTCCTTCAAGGGTATGGCTGTAGCTCAGAAGCAGAAAACAAAGATTTTTCTCTGGTTTGTGCTGTAGCACAAAGCCAAACCCTTCAGGGAGTAGTTGGATGCCAACCATGACTTAAAGCTTCAGATTTGAGCTGGTAGTTCTGTGCAGAACTTTTTCCACACTCAAAATGCTTCACAGATAATTCAAGAAATACTGCACAAACGTGGCCATTTTTTGCACCAGATACAAATTGTGCCAGTAAGCCTTCAAAAATCACACCTTTCCTCAGCATGATTTTACCACTTTCAGCTCACATTTGAGCAAAAGGCCCCCTCCAATGTTCCTTCCCCTCTTTTTTTCCTCATTTCATGACTTTATCATCCCCATGCTAAGCTTTCTGTCCACAGCATCAGCCCAGAACTTTTCAGACACAGAGAAAAAACAACTGTAGAAGCTACAAGGTGGTGATTCTGCAAGGTGCTTGTACCTGTGCTCAGATAACATACAAGCCCCCTTAGAGGACTCAGATATAAAAACTGCACAGAGGACCAAACCTGGTTCCCTCCATTCACATGAGAAGCTGATAGCCAAGCAGTGAAGGCAATGACACAGTATTGTTTGGGAAAGACAGAAGAGCATCTGGCTTGTATTAGATCCTTGTTGAAATATAGAGCTGACTGCCTGTTCTTGACTGATTGATAATTTTTTTTTTTCACTTGGATGTGTGATGTGGTATAACAGACCATGCTCAGTGAAATCACTGTCAAGATTTAATGTGCAAAAGGGGAGATATCCTACTTGTGATAACCACAAGGATTTCTTTCTGGTAACAGCATCTGCGTGCGCCTTTCCAACTTGTAGAAAAGAAAGTGTCCACAAATTATGCCACAACCAAGTCCAGGACAAGTGCCAAAAACAACATTTGAACATCAGTCTGAATTAAGGTCTAGGGCAACCTGACACTTTCCCTCTCATGTCCAAAGAGACATGTCATAAAATCAATTCCTTTAGTGCAATGCTGCGTAATGGTACTTAATGTACGCAGCAACTTTAAAGCACACGCTATTCCTTTAAAGCATGTTCACTCACAAATGGCAGTAAGATCATTTAATCTCCCCAGACTGCACTGAGTATTCAAGACTTCCTCAGCAGCCTGTTTGGCTCTGTTTGTATGTTAATACTAGTGTGCTGGTCAGACATGGTGCCTACTCTAATTAAGATTGTCTGCTCTTGGTTAGCTTCTGCTGCCTTTACAATTTGTTTTGGAACATCAGCCCAAAAAAACCAGTTAACCAATCACTGAAATATCACATATTACACTTCCACGCCCATCAGTGGGACTGAACATCCACTCAGTTATGAATTCATTTGTTTTGGCAATGGTTTATCATCACTAGTGGAGTTTTCTTCACAAGGCAGTTTCTTATATTCACAACAGTAGAAGGATTACATCTGTGAGTGAGCTGTCAAAGAACCAGATCTCTTGATGAGTTAAAGGTGTATGAAGCTGTGCAGGTATGCATCAAGGTACTATATAGAAGATGGAGATGGAGAAGTTGTTGGCAGTATGACAATAAGAAGCACTTCCACGCCTTATGTTTAGTGAAGCAGTATGAAAGTCTTGCAAAATGCTGATGCCATCAGGTGGGCTGACCTGATGTTCAGCAAGACTTAACTAACTAAAGAAGTCCAGCAGCTGTGCATCAAGCACTCAGATGATTGACTAGAAGAAGTGTTCAAGAAAGATTTTTCAAAGACACTGGTAAGACACTTCGTTAAGCATAACATGATAGTCGGGTTTTCAGCTGCAAATTAGCAACAATGAAGCAGAAACATAGAGGAAGACAGTATTTTGAACAGCAATGCTGCTATCCTTGTGTATAAAAAAGTCAAAACACATAGGATGGTGAATTTTCCCTGAAAAGCTGTTCCTTTTATGCAAGCATAATGATCCTGCCTGCTTTTTTTACTCTTCTTCATTCCTGCATAATTATCTTTATGTGTCTTTGCCAAAGAAGCCACACTATCAGTCATGACTCTCCTCTCATACCTCTAGCCTCACAGGTATATTGAGCTCAGATTGAGACCCTCCTATGCAAATCAAGACCCCAAACTTGGTAATAGACACTTTGTTGAGGGCAGAGGAAGAGTCGAAAATACTTGCAGCTGACAATGCCATTAGCAAGACCACTAGGTTCTGAATTATCTATGATCTCCCAGGGAATGAAGCCCCAGGTATATATTTTATTCCTGTATTCTGCACCATAAGCAATAAAGGCACATCTGACTGCACACAAAACTGAATTCCAGTGATAAGGTGGCAGAGAGAGAAGAAATGCTGTGAGTGCAGGGCTTGCTAATTCTGCTGCAGGGAGGGTAGAGGTGGCAAGGACAGCTGCTGCTTCTGGGATGGCAAGTGTGACAAAGTGACATCTGGCACACTGCAGTTTAACTACACACGCAGGAATGTGCTCAATCCACTGCTCAGGACAGTAGTGATGTTTCAAAAATCCACAACAGTGCAGTGCAGAGTGTATTTGCAGCATATACTCCATTAAAGAACCAATGTCATGAGCTATATATGTAACTGGTAAAACAATAAAAACTAAAAACATGCGTAAACAACTGGAAATCCAGTTCTAAGAGAGGCTTTCTTACAGTTTTGTCTGGTGAAATGAACCTTCTTTGTGTGCGTGGGACCTGTTCCTCTCTAACAGCACTACTTACTTTAACTTCACATGGGGCGGGCTGTGCCCAGCAGTCTCAGTGTTCCAAACGTCTGCAGCAGGAGGGAGTCCAGGTTTTTATACGCTCTTTGTTGCTATAGCCATTCCGAAGGGGGAAAACCAACAGAACAGAAACAGTTACTGGAATATTCCCGGGCAGTGTCTGGACAGGCAGTACTAAAAAGAGGAGCTGTAAATATAGTAGATGATAGAATATGGTAGATATGACAGAAATAACACAGAAAACAATTTAAAATTTATCTTCGTTGTTACACATACCTATGAACTGGACATAAACACACACACAAAAAAATCACTTTAAGGGTATTCTACTGTCAAGTGACTTTTATTTGAAGAAGTGTAGTGGGTTTTAAATAAGTTCTTTTGAGTCCACTTTCTTACTATTGACTTCCTCCTTGTCTTAAAGCACATTATGGATGTTAATAAATCAAGTCCTCTATTCAGCAGAATCAGTCAATACTTTTCACAACACTCCCATTTACATCAGCAGAAATTAAGGAACAGAAAATTACTTTTCCACAAATCAAATAATCTGCCATTAAACCAGGAACAGATCTCTTGTTTTCCAATTTCATACTTAAACCACAAATCCATCCTTCCTCTTTTCTAGATATTTCACCCTTGTTGAGGCTAAGAAAGTTGACCACAAATCCCACGCTATCCCAAGTCACTAAATCACACCATGACATGTAAAAACCACTTGATTTGCAGTTAATGGCAAGCAGGATCATAGTCTGCATTTGAGCTGCTAATGTAACATTTATACTTCTCACAAAATGGAACAGAAGGAAAGAATCCAAGTCCAAATTATCTATGAGACTTTCAATGTCACTGCTTTTCATCGGGGGCTATGCAATTCTGTGGTGTATTTAAAAGTAATATTTATTGAGTAAATATTATCTCTGTCACATGGCAGGTAACAATCTCTATGACTCCCGTGCTAATAACAAAACTATAAGGATCAAGAAAATACAGCAATTCAATCAGCTAAATCACTCTTGTACTCCAGCTCTCTCTTAGTAAACCTTCTTGAAAGGGTAAGAAAGTCATCCAGCCTGTCAGACACTGTGGTATCCAACTACCTTCTATACAGATAAACCCTTTGCTTTGGATCCTAGTTCAAAAGTTTCCAAGTGCTTTTTCTGCATGAAGTCTTACAAATTAATTTATTTCCAGTAAGTTTTTTCCACACATACTTGATCCTTCTTTAAAAACTATGCATAGTATTTATGTTGAAGTTTATTGCATTTCATTACAGTGCAAAGTTATCTTCCCCTGCAAGTAAACAATAATTTGCCTTTGAAAACCCTATAAAATTTTGTATGTATGATATATGCATATGTATTTTTAAAAGATTTCTAGCTCTCCACATTATCAATTTTGATACCAAAGGTAATTTGCACAGGGGATCAGAATGATAATCCCCCAAATGTAACATCACCCTGTTCATTAGGGAGTCAAGTCTACTTTGCCTCACTTTTAAACATGTGATTTTTGTAAGTTCCTACTGTTCCAATAGTAGAGGGTCCAATACAACTCCTAGAGCTTTACAGCATGTGTTTTTCAGATCATGCTACAGCTCTTCATGTCCAGTTTTACACTGTGCAGCCAGTGCCTGATGCTGTCTCCTTTCCTCAGGAAGGAAAATGCTTGAACATAGGAACACTCTACTATACATCATTAGCACTTTGTCACCTAAATCATTATCTTCTCCATGGGCTAGATGCACATGCATTTAGCAGTCAGAGGGAAGAGACCAAAACAGAGGCAGAAGCAAGACATTCGGCCTTAGTGGAATTTGCCAAAGAAATATTACTTATATGGCAAGGAAATATACACTCAGCAACACTTAGGATCAACTGTGCACTCTTTTCCATGGGCAAGAGAGGCATGAAAACCTTCTGTTCAACAACATTAGAGGCAGATCACAGATTCTTGAAAAAAGAAAAGTACCCAAAAATCAAAAATGTAATCACCAGATTACTCTCCTTAACTAAATAAAATAAAACAGGAAAAGAGTCACATATGTCATACAAAAGATAACTATTAAAAAGCTTTTAAGAATCCAAAACCACAAATATGTGAGCTGAAACCACATTTAACCTCACAATTTCTTTTATAATTTCAACAAAAGAAAAAGGTAATATTAACAGAAGAGATTTGCATAAAGACATATTCTTGACCATACTTTTAAAAGGAATTGTATTGAATCAAGCAGTCCAGCAGTTTTGTATATCACCTGAAAAAATTATGGACTTCAGCTAAGTTTTCTCTTTCATGAACCAAAACTGCAAGCTCGGACTTCTTGGGTTGCATAAGAATTTTAATATATAAGGAAGAGCCATAAATCAACCTGAAAAGTTACCAAAGAATTGTAAAGAATTGTCTTTATGACAAAAGCAGCAAATAATCTTGTGCGGCATGGATTCAATTGTTCCTGCTCATGAATTATGGTCCTTACAACAAGAAATACACTGGGAGATGCAGAACCAGGAGAAAATTATTTACGACAGACTAAGGTATCAGCTTAGACTGTCACACTTTTCATAACTTTGTTTTTCCCTGTGCCTTGGGCTCATTGCCAATACTAAGCGGGGAGGGAGAGGGCAAGTATGGGTATGCTGCCCAGACTTCGTCTATAAATTATAAATTATGACAATGCCTTTACAGAGCAGAATGATCAAGCACTACTTTAACCTGGTCCTTTAGGCTGTTTTATTTTTTTCATAATGAACCTGAACCTCTACAAAAATTCTAGCAAAGATGGAGTAAATTAGCTGAAAATAAATAAATCACTCTTGGTCCTGTTTTTCACTCAGTTTCATCTGGTTTCAGGTGCTGTAGCTTTGTTTGCCTAAGCTCAGCTATAGTTGTGTAACAACATGCCTCCTCTGGTACTGGTTGCTGACAAATTGACCTAGAACTGCTAATATAAATAAGTTTAAATTGCTATTCTCAAGGGGAAAATGGCTATGTTTAATGGAATTCCGTATTTAATTTCAATCTTATTTTGACATACAGAAAACTCCTAGTATATTTTGAGATGCCAAGGGAAAGTAGTATGCAGGAAAACCTACTACAGACACTCTGAGGAAGAGTTTTCATTTAGTTTTGATATTGTTGACCCAGCTTCTCTGTTTGCACTAGTTTGAAAACAAACAATTGGGAGATTGGAAGTCAGAATTATAATTTAATAGGAAAATTAAAAATAAATGCATTAGTACAAGAACACTGACAGAGTCAGGATACAACCTGACACCCTGTTAGTCGGAGTGGTGGTAGCAGTCCGGATGAAGTGGTCCCATTGAAGCGGTGATCCCGTAGAAAGGTCTGTTTTTTCACCTGAAGGTCCAGCAGTAGCTCTCATCCTCTGGGAATCCAGTAGGTAAAGGCTCCTTGAGCTGTTCCAAACCCCAGATTATATTCAGGTGGGAATGTTTGGCTCCTCCCCACTGGGTGGAGCATCTCACACTGGGATGATGTAATTCTATGAGTCCTGCTGTGGGTCCTTGATAGCCCATTAAACAGAGATAGCCCTCCCGAGGGAGTTATCAGGAGTCATGGTAGGAGATAACAAAGGCTGCCCCACCTGCTTTAACAGCTTGTGAAGACAGTAATGGAATCCATACTTCTGCTTACATCTTAGATTGTAACCTAGGACACTGTTCAACTTTATATGAAACTGCAAACTCTGAAAGAGTAGTTGAGGGTGGAAGGGACCTCTGTTTGTCACCTGGTTCAACCTCCCTCCTCGAGCAGGGTCATCTACAGCTGGTTGCCCGGGATTGTGTCTAATTAGCTTTTGAATAGTTCCAAGGATGAAGACCCCTCAGCCTCTCTGGGCAACCCATGCCAGTATTCAGTCACCCTCACAGTAAAAAAGTGTTTCATCATGTTCAGGTGGAATCTCCTGTTTGAGTTCATAACCTCTTGTCTTCTCACTGGACACTGTCAGCATGTACCTGACTCCATCTCTTTTACGCCTTCCTTTCAGGTATTTTTCCACATTGATGAAATTCCCCCAAGCCTTCTGATCTTCCAGGCTAAATAGTCCTGGTTCTCTCAGCCTTTCCTCCTGGGAGAGGTGGTCTTGTCCTTTAAACACTCAGTGGTCCTTTGCTGGACTCCTCTCCAGTAGCTTTGTATCTCTCTTTTTTGCAGGAGCCCAGGACTAGACTCAGGAATCAAGGTATGGCCTTGCCAGTGTCGAGTAGCGGGGAAGGATCACTTCCCTTGACCTGCTGGCAGCAATCCTCCTAACGCAGCCCAGGATACTGCCATTGCAGAGGTCGTACTGCTGACTCCTCTTCAACCTGGTATCCACCAGGACCTCCAGGCTCTTTTCTGCAAAGCTGCTTCCTGGCTGTGTAGGTGTCCGTGTGCGGTGCATGGCCTTGTTCCTCTGCACATGCAGATCTTTGCACTTTCTTTTGCTGACCTGCATAGAGCCCTTGCCAGCCCATTGCTCCGGCCCGTCATGGTCCCTCTGGATGGCAGCACAACCCTCTGGCATGTCAGCCACTCTCTCATTTGGGGTCATCAACAAACTTGCTGAGGGCACGCTGTGCCACATCATCCAGTTCAGCAACAAAGATGTTAAACAGGTCAGGACCCAGTGAAACCTTTGTGAAACTAGAAATTTATAGCAATAAAATTTTCATATGTTTTAAGTCAAAACAAACAAACAAGACTCATAGAAGTTTAGTGCAGTGATAGATAAATAAAGCACGTGACTGATACGATGATTAGTACACAGAGAGCTGCTTGGGAGCCTTTTAATGCCTTTCAGCATTACTGATTTTGTTTGCGGTTTTCATTAGGTAGGATTTGAAAGACTAAGATGTGCATGAACTTCATGTCTTCAGAATACACTGCGAGAGACAAGAGGATGCAAAAGATTTAAGATGGGTTTAAGTGCTCAGTATGAAAGGAAATGAAGCAGTGTCAGTGTTATCTACAGGTTTTGGTAGACAGTTACTGATTCTTCTATATTCTGCTAAAATAATGTAGTAGCATTCAATTTTATTTCATATTATATTCTTTTCAAAGCTGTATATTCAAAAACAGTAAGCACAATTAACACTTTTGAAAACTTCTATGTGTTTTCAGGGGTATCTTTTGAGAGGAGACAATAAGGATTGTGCTTGCTTTAAAATGCAATCCAACACATGCCTCAACTGTTGAAATAAACCACAATTCTCCCAAACTGTGATTTTCTCAAGGCAGAGAAATAAAACAGTTCTGACTTAGGCTGGGAGCACAAGACTAGATTCCTCTGTCAGCAATGAGAAGACTCTGCAGAAGACAATGAGAAAATTTCAGAAAATGTTGTAATGAATATCATGAAAGGCGACAGGAAATCTAAAAAACACTGCAACAATATATTGACAGTTTTAAAAATTGGTTTTCAGAACTATATCAAAACGTTCCAAGATAAATTAAAGACAGTCTTTTAGAGCTCTACAGAATCCACAGGTAACAGACTTAGTGACAATTAATGAACAGTTCTATGGACAGACAGAAGATGGAACTAGGACAAGAGGATAAAAGTTGGTTCCTGTCATGTTTCAGGAAGCACGTTTTATTCTTATCATTTTAGTTTTAATACATAAACCACCATAGAACCGTAGAATATCTTAGGTTGGAAGGGACCTTAAAGATCATCTAGTTTCAAACCTCTGACCACGGGTCAGGTCTGTTTGTGCTGTAAATGACACTGAAGATGCTAGTCTCTGGTTCTTGGCTCCCAGAAGATTATGATTTTGGGATTCAAACAAACAAACATTGAAGCCAAACGTAGTTGTCCTGAACGTTTAGATCATTTAGTTTATGAATCATTTCCCCAACATCAATAGCATGGATGAATAAAAAGTTAAGTGTGCTCACTTGTAGGGGAGCTGTATACATTGTATGCAATCCCAAGGAATACTGTATTAGTGTGCACTAGGGACATCTCTCATAGAAATGTCTGTAAATGCCTCCTGCATCTCAAAAGCTGACTAATTTTCTCACTCCTCATACTGTGACAGCACAGCAAGGTCTGGAATATTGATTAGAGTAAAACTAGCACCCCCTGGCATTTACTGCTTCGAGTAATTTCTTCATATTTGGTTTCATGGGGGTCAAATTCAGCTTTGATTTTCTTGATTCAAACCAGCAAATTACCGAATAAAGGTATTTTCTACTCTTTCTCAGTAAATGGAAGGTGCATACATACAACTAGGAGAGTCAGATAGCACTTAGAGAAACCTGCTCTGCTTCATACAAGGAATGAATCTAGTGGACTTGATCATCCAGGCAGAAAATACAACTGTTCCAAAGTACAGCTTGAGAACAATAGCTAAAACCTTTATCTTACCATCTTCTGCACTGCACTGACTCTTCTCTGTAGATGAAGATAGATGTTAATTCCTAGCAATTTTGTGCATGTGTATGCCTACACTTTCATGGTTAACAGACCTTCAGAGTGACACTAACATTCTTCAAAATTAGATTCACAAGGAAAAATGTAAAACTATATTTTCCAGTGATCTCCACATAGAGTAACAAATTCTGTATAAGGGTGGTAGACACAGAATGGTACTGTGCTCTCCTCCAAACCTGAGTGCTCCCACTTCTTTCAAGTAAGGCAAGTGCTACCATCAAATTGATTAGCTGATGTATGTCTGTCAGTTTGGCAGTGTACATGTCCGTGGTGTTTATTCCTGTAACAGTATCTGTTGTGTGTACCAAGAGTACACAACACCCTGCTAATGCAAACTTAGCAAGAGTTAAAAACAACTGCAGTTGCAAGTTCTCTCAGTAAGGATTATTCAGCTGGAACATGTTTTACTTCAGAGAGCTTTTTGGTATTTACTACAGAGCATATAAAAGTAATCCAATTGTAGTAAAGATTCATAAACTAACCAAAGGTTTCAAATTGCATGTTTGCTTTAAATCACTTTGAAAAGGATTTTCTTTTGCAGAATCCTACTTTGAATGTAAGATGTTACTCCAACAGAGATGAGGTATCTATTTATAACCAAATGTTTGTGTGCAATGGTCAAATCCAAAAAAAAGGAGGAATTGAATGTTTATTTTAGTCTTGATTTTCTTCCAATACCTTGAGCACTTTATCCTGAAATTCTAATTATATCCCCCCATATAAACACTGCAAATACAAAAACTGAAAGGAAGTCTATTTGCTAGAGTTTTTTTCCTCCTTTTTCCAAAGTAAAGAGATGTTTGTGGTCAAATTACTTGATGAAAAGAATTCAGTGTGTCAGCGATCATCTCAACAAAGAAAATATGTCCATTTACAGTACTGTTTAACTATTTCTATAGTTTGTGACCACATTAAATGGGTATTTGAATGGAAACATGCCAGATTAATAAAAACAACCTTCATGGGTGCCAAACATTAGCTCTTTCTACAAAATTAGCTAAGTTTGTGCAAGATTACACACACTTCCTATAACTGCTGACCTCTCAGGCAACTCAATAGTCTATTATCTGATGTGATTTTAAGAAAGCAATGCCAATAAAATAGACCAGGAGTTATTACCAGCCTAACATGTCATCATCCAAGTTTATATTGAACCATGTCACTATATATGCCTTATAGCTCAGGAGCAGTGACTCTGCTAAATGGATATAAAAATTGGTATCTATTCATGAGAGAAATCTACAGTTCAAGCTGAAAAGTAATGTTAGCTCGACAAAACCCTTAATAACCAGAAGCTCGGCAACTCTACAGCCTTTTCATAGTTGCAGAATAAAATTGAATAAAATTTAATTTTTGGAAGTCAGCCACTGCAGACCTCAGTTGAAGGAGGGTGCCTGGGATTTGCAGTAGTGAATCAGAACTTTGGTTGTTCTGGTTGCCAACAATGATCTGGACTGGAGGTCTCTGAGAAAAGAGCAACAAGGATTGTAATGAATAGCAATTGGCCCAAAATTCTTGGTGTAAGTTCTAATCCGTGAGGCTTCCATCCCCCATAATCCTTCCCTGTCATCTATTTTAACTATACATAACTTCATTTTCCTTATTTAAAACCCCCTCTTTTTAAAACCCTAATTTAAAACCCGGCTCAATGGTAATTGTTGTGGGAAATTCCACTGGCTAAATACAAATACCACAAAGAAATATGCATGTTATAAATCGAACCATTTAACTTTGAGTTTGCAAACTTATTGGCACCCCCAGAGTTCTACAAGAATTTGATTATGTTATCCCAGGTAACCATTTTTGTATTTTCTTTGCAAAATGGTAGGATTCTTTGCATACAAGCTATTAAAATCACCTACATGATTTTCTTCAGCTTAGGCTTGTGTTTTAATGTGTATTTTTATATAGACTGAATGCAACCAAACTGGAGATCAGACTGTCACAATAAAAACCCCAAAACCCACATAAGCAGCTCTTAACTCTATCAATTTAAACAGCCACAGATAACCCGGGAATGGTCCACAGTCTAGGACACAGCAGATTAAAAACCTTTCTACAAACATATGGCAGGGGAGGGAAACAAAATTGCTAGAGGGAGAGAGTTCCAGAGCTGGAGTATGTCAAATAAGCATCATCCATTCAGCTCACCCTTCCCTCTGCGTGTTTATACCTCACTGCTCCTCTTCACATGCCTGCACCACAAGTTCCCCAGCTATCTGGAGAATATCAGGCTAAAACACCTGATCAGTAGGGTGGTTACTGCATGCAGTCTTTTATCTTTTTTTTTTTACCCAAGTAAGTTAAAAGTTACATTTTAGACTTGTCCTTGTGTATGTCATTGGCCAGAAAACTTACCTGTTTCCTCCTTGTTTGCCATTTCCCATCTTACCACAGCCACAGCTTGTTTTCCCCACCTGGGCACGGTTCTCTGACTCATACAAGTCCATAGGAGTAGATGGGATCCATCAGACAGTCGTGGGAGAGCTGGCTGGCATCATCATGAGGCTGCAGCTTAGTGTCTTTGAAAGGTTGTGAAGCCTGGGGAGGTTTCCCAATAATTTCAGAAAGGTAAACCTTACATCCAGAAGGACAACTCATGTACCTACATGGGGGTCACGTTCATTTCCACCCCTGGAAAAATCTGAGCGAGGCGTCTTGGAAGCCCTCCAACCCGATACATCTATAATTTCCATTTAACTCTGTAGTTTCCTAAAGAAATGAGTATCACCTCCCCACATAAGCTCTAAAACTGCAAAACTCTTCTATCCTTCTTATCTGCAACATCATTTTAAGAATGTTTGATCTACCAATCACTAATGATTACAAAATGCTATATCTGTGACTGGAGTCCTGCTGAGGCCTTTGAGATGGAGGTCCTACTGTTCGAAGGTGAACAAAATTACAGCAATACAAAGGGAAAAAACACTAAAACTGGGAAAGACATAAAAATGTTGGCTTCAAGACAATCCTGGAAACAAGGAAAGTTAAGTTTTCACTTTTCTCTTTCATGACACAATGAATTTACTGTTGCATTGTTTACCTGAGATCTCCCTTTTCCTCTTTATTACTTTTATATAATGGAAGCAATTTTCTTTCCTCTCTTATGTCCAGTTATTATGTCTCTCAACAACTGCATTTCTCTTCAACGTAATTTAGGATTATATTGTTGCAGTCGAAAGAACAGGAGCTGCAACACAGTTGTACTGGTGACAGCTCAAAGTCAGTGACCAACTTCATACATTCAAAAACACATTTGTCTTGGTTTGAAAAGACAGGTGTCAGCTTAAGGAAGGCAGGAGCCTCCCTTGAAATGGAAACTGTAAACCCCCTCCCTCCGAATTATTAGAATTTTGAAATTAAGGGGCTCTCAGGCAAGGAAAAATGGGAATAGGAATAACAGTTCTTTACTAGGAAGTCTGAGCAAGAACAAATGCAATAGTACAAAACAAAACAAAAACAAAACCACTGACAGAGTCAGAAGAATACAGCCTGACACCCTGTTGGTCAGAGAGTTGTTAGCAGTCCAATTAAACGGTGGCTGCAGTCCTCCTCTGGTGGTAGATGTAGTACTGCTGAAGCAGTGATCCTGTAGAAGGATGTAATTTTCCTCTGGGGATCCAGTAGAGAAGAAAGCTGCTCCTCCAGGAAATCCAGTGGAAGCGGGCTGCTCTGGTGTTTGAGATCTCAGCTTATA
>WEIT01025840.1:455956-486527 GCA_013389985.1 Dryoscopus gambensis | reverse complement strand
TACGCGCCGCCTTCCTGAGCTTCTTCGAGGAGCGCCACGGCCACCGCCGCCTGCCCTCGGCCCCCGTGCGGCCCCGCGGCGACCCGCGCCTCCTCTTCGTCAACGCGGGCATGAACCAGGTGCTCTCCCCGCTCCCGCACGTCCCCTCCTCCGGCTCCCCGCAGAGGCGCTTCCGCGTCTCCAGGGGAGCGCGGCCCGGCTTGCCGTGTTCCCTACCAAGGAGGTCTCCGGCGGTGCTTTGGGCTGCCCGCGCCGCCGTCCTCCCAGACGCCTCTCCTAGTGCCGTAGTGCTGTGGAAGTGTCGCTCGCTGGCCATAGTTAAGAACTGTCTGAACACAATCCTTTGCCATGTGTTCTAGAACGAACTTGCCTCAGCAGGGAGGTTGGATCAGATGACGCACTGCGGTCCCTTCCAACTTGACCCATTCCGTGTTTCAGGAGCCCCAGGCGCAGCCCCCTGCGCTGGGTGGTATCTGTCAATAGCGGGTGTCTCTAATTTCCAGTTCAAGCCCATTTTCCTGGGCACGGTGCACCCCCGGAGCGAGCTGGCCCAGCACCGGCGGGTGGTGAACAGCCAGAAGTGTGTGCGTGCCGGAGGGAAGCACAACGATCTGGAGGATGTAGGCCGAGATACTTACCATCACACGTTCTTTGAGATGCTGGGGAACTGGTCCTTTGGGGATTACTTTAAGGTGAGGTGATAGGAGTGAACGGTTTCTAGGGGAAAACATAGCCTTTCTTTCGGATCGTGCTGTAGTGCCATAGGATTGTGTGCAGAAGGTGTTTTGGTGAGGTCCACGTTACTTCCTGGGAGCTCTGTGGCCTGGAGCAGAGGTGGTCAGCTGGTGGGCTCTGTCACTAAATGTGCCCAGCAGACTCTCAAAGCACTCAGCCTGCTAAAGCTGTGACCAACACATAAAAATCAAAGTTTTCTGTGAAAATGCCAGTGCTGACCACTTAATATGCTGAAAAGATGTTACCAGTTCATTTGATTCTTATTACTAGTAAGTTTAAAAAGCAAAGAAGAATGAAGGATGCTGGGTTTTTTAGCTGGCGAATACATTTTTTCTTTGGAAAGAAAATAATCCATGTAACTCTGCTGGTAAGCACATAGATGCACACCATGCTGAAGGTCTCACAACATTTTAGGAATGTCAGTTTTCCACTGGCAGCAGTGAGCTCTCTCACTCTCCTGACCCTCATCCTGCTCTTTGCAATACACCTGAAAATTAGAAAGGAAGAGAAACAGCTGAAATTAACTTCTTTGTTGTTCGACTCCCGTTCTAAAGACCCTTCCTGAATTACTGTGCTTCATTTATATTCCCTACCTGCTCAGGAGGAGGCATGTAGCATGGCCTGGGAGCTCTTGACAGAGGTCTATGAGATTCCCAGAGATCGTCTCTACGTCACCTATTTTGGTGGAGACCCCTCGCTGGGGCTGAGTGCAGATGAGGAGTGCAGGGACGTGTGGCTCCGCCTGGGGTAAGTGTGTTAGAGAAGAGGTTCTGAGCTGCAGGTGCTGACATTTTACTTTCCACAGTTTTGTATTTGCTCTTTAGTTCATCAGCTGTAGGGGCCAGAGATTATGTTTCAAACCCATTTTTTTTCTGTTTTCTTTGGGCTGTTAAAAGTCAGCTGGGCTCTGAGCTCACTGGGTCTCTCGAACTTTTGGTTCATTCTCAGGTAGTATCAGTGGGGGTGAGTGTGTGCCTCAATCTGGCTGGCCTGGATGAGGTGTGTACAGGATCTCCAACCCTTTGCTTCCTCTCCCATCATGAGAGAACATTTTCCTCAGAAAGCCAGCAATGGCTGCTTCAGTGAGAGGGTGCAGCCATTGCAGAGAGTACTGCTGTGCTTTGGGAGCTTGTTCCAGGCTTCATGTAGGCTTTGAACCCAAGGCAGCCAGCTCTGTGCCACTGATGGTGTTCAGGTCTTGCCTCTGCTACAAGGAGCAAGGTGCTCCACACACCCAGCAGGGAGCCTGTCTCGGTCAGCAGGGGCCAGGCTGTGTTTGCCAGTCATTCTGGGCTGAGACTAGGGTCCTGTCTGGTTTGGCCCACTTAGTCTTGCTAAGGAGAGTGATTCTGTGTGAACAGAAGCAGAGAAATTCTAATGTGTTTGCTTATTGAGTCTGTAGTAGGAAGAAAGGAATCCTTTCTTCCACCTTTCGCTGTGATCTAGGCTATTGTGTGATTCGTGTGTATGCCTCAGCACTGCCACCTCTGTTGTTTGCCTTTCCAGGGTGCCTGCCAGTCACGTGCTTCCTTTCTCCTTGAAGGACAACTTCTGGGAGATGGGGGACACGGGTCCCTGCGGTCCCTGCACAGAGATCCACTATGACCACGTGGGTGGTGGCAGAAATGCTGCAGCACTGGTGAACCAGGGCAGCCCTGATGTAGTAGAGATCTGGAACTTGGTCTTCATGCAGTACAGCAGGTACCAGGCATCTAGTCTGAACTCTAGAGCCTTTCCCCTTAGCCTGACTCCAAAATCATGTGTATATTCTCAGACTTACCACTGTTTTCCAAAAGGTGGCAATGCCAGGAGCAAGAGAGAAGCTATGGAGATTTGTCCAGCATGGCTCTTGGTCCTCTTTGCTTTATTTCCCTGTCTTCTTCAACCTTCACTACCTATTCTCCCTTAATGCTGCATTCAGAGATCTCTTGAGGTCTGCAGCAGCCTGGAGGAGGAGGAGAAGGCCTTTGGCCCTGTTAGGGAAGGCCTATTTCCTTACATTGCAGCCTGTCCTGGCTATGTGATGGTCAGATCCTGGCTGCCTGATGGGGCCAAGGCAGGCAGCTGTCAGTCTTCTCCCTGAGTTTCCTTATGATGGGTCACCCACTGTTTCCATGCCCTGTCACTCTCCCATTCTCTTTGATTCACCTGTTCCTTTATTTTTGCCCATGAACTGATCCTTGTTTCTCTTCTGCCTTTTATGTTTTCCTGCCTGGCTGACAGAGAGGTGGAGGGGAATCTCCTTCCCTTGCCGCAGCACCATGTGGATACAGGAATGGGTCTGGAAAGGCTGGTGACGGTTCTGCAGAACAAACGCTCCAACTATGACACAGATCTCTTCACTCCCATCTTGGATGCCATTCACAAGGTGATGGTGCTTCTGCTCAGAGTCACAGCCCAGCAAAAGCTCCTTGAACACAGACTGCTGGCTGGGTACCATAGTACAGCCTTCTCTACATGTTACTGAGCAGTGTTTTGAGACAGGAGGTTACGTCCGTCCAGGTCCGATGCAGTGTTCTAGAAAAAAGGGAGAATTCCAGATTGGAAATGTGCTGGAATATCGGCACTGCCGATACGTTTTTCCTTGAAACTGTCTTAAATTTCTCAGTGCCAGGGCATTGGCTGACCTGTGTTAGGTACAGAAGTCTTGGTCTGTAGTGCTGTCGAAGGATTTAATGAGTACATCTTAGGTGCACAAGGTTCAGAGGCAGTTGAAAAACATGATGTCATGCATGGCTGGTTGCTTCTTGCATTGAAATTTCTTCAGCAGCCATTACTTTCTGCTCATCTGTCTCCCCGCTTTCTCTTTTAGGGCTGTAGGGCACCCAGATACCAAGGTCTGGTCGGAGATGCGGATGTTGGGCGTGTGAACATGGCCTACCGCGTGGTGGCAGATCACGTGCGCACCCTGTGCGTGTGCATCACTGATGGCATCTACCCAGGCTTCTCTGGAGCAGAGTAAGGACAGCAGGAAATGGCATGGGGTGGAAGGAGTTAGGTCTAGAAAGGAATGTGAGCAGCCAGGGAGGAGGTTCTGGTGTGGGCCCAAGATAGGGAGTTCATGAGCTTTTGGGGAGGCAGGAAGATGAGAGCCAAGAAGGGGTTCCAGTCTGCAGACTTCCCCTTGGATGGGTGTAGAGTGTTGGGAGCAGCTGGCCTGTGTTGCTGAATCAGACCAGAGGAGCTGGGGGATGCTGGATGTGGGAGCTGGGCAGGGATGCTCGCAAGGCTGCCTGAGGAATCCCGCCCTGTTTTCAGACTGGTGCTGCGTCGGATCCTGCGCAGGGCTGTCCGCTTTTGCTCTGAAGTTCTACAGGCTCCACCTGGGCTCCTGGCCTCCCTGGTGCCTACTGTAGTGGAAGTGCTGGTGAGTAAAACTGCTGTCTTGGGCAAAAAGGTCATCACACACGTCCTGTTCAGCCCCATGTACCTTTTCTGCACACTGTCAGGAGTCAATCTTGGATATGAAGGAGCTCCAGGAAGGTGTACCTGATGCTATGCATTCCAGCATTAAAAACCTCTTGTCCCCATATCACTTGTGATGGGAGGGAGGGGGCCTAGTGTCATCAATAGTACAGTCAGCACAAGCATGTGTAAGCGTATGCAAGTAACCTCTGTAATGTTTGTGACAAGCTGTGAGATGCCCTGAGGAAGATGCTGAGGATGTTATCACTAACTGAGGCTCACTTTCACAGGGAGATGCTTATCCAGAGCTGACGAGGAATGCCAACCAGGTGAGCAGTGTGGAATCCTCCTTCTCATTATCTTTGTGAGGCACTGCTCTCAGGGCCAGAAATCAGCCCGCCCTTGGGCATTAGCAGGAGGAGTTTGCATCGCCTCCTCTGTAATCACATTCTCGTGGGTGGGCTGAGATGTGCTGGGCACAAGAAGTATCTGTGGCAGATTTCCATGTGGGAGCTCCACTAGATCCTTCCCAGGGACTGCATGTCCTATGTAAGCTGTTGTTCTAAAAAAGCTCCAGTAGCTTTTTTTGTTGAGTGCAAGTACAGCCTGTCCTCACCTGGATACCCTTTGTCTAAAGTGGAGTGATGATTTAAGGCTAGTCCCAGCTTGCTTCCACTGACAGCAACTTCTCTGGCTGTTCCAGACATACAGTTGTAATTGGGTCACAGATATGAATGCCCAATAGGGAACATTTGTCAGCTTAAAGCCTTCCCTGCGTGGATGGTCAATACTTCCTTGACAGGAGGCACAATGACTTTGGGACTGTTCAATAATGCATTGGAGCCGTGTTGTGATGGATACTTACAGAAGAAAAAGGCTGGTTGATATGCTTTGAGCTGACTGAGCAGGGCTGAGCTGAGCTGAGGAACTCCCTGAAATGTTGTGGCTAACCCTTCTTCTGATCCTTGGGCAGATCAAGGATATCATCAGTGAGAACGAGGCTGCGTTTTTGTCCTCCCTGGAGCGTGGGAGGAGCATCATCGAGCGGACAGTGCAGCAGATGGAGCCCTCCACAAATTTCCCAGGTGAGTGTCCCTCCTCTGACAAGCTGCACTTAGAGACGGTTTGCTCCAGGTCCTTACAAGCGTTGCAGTCAAAAGTGGTGGATGTCTGCCTCTGCCTCCCCTGCATTTTCTGTGACCATCTAGCCCCAGAGAGAGGAGCAGATGTTCCTTTCTCCAGATTGCCGTTGTTTCTAGTACTTTGTCCCCACAACAAACTAGGCACCAGGCAAGTTAGAAACATTCCCTTGCTGTTTTATTGACTGATCAACTAGGTCCTTACAAGACACAGCTGAGAGTAGTAGTACAAGACCCAACCAGTGTGGCTGCCTGTCTAGATGTGCTGCACTGAATTTTAGCAGGAATGGGGCTGTGGAGCATCCTTAAGACTCAGTCCCGTGCAAGAAGAAATGCATGGCTTCTCTTCCCCATTAACTGTACAGTTGCACACAATACAGGTGGATCCAGTTACCAAAGCACACACTAGATTGCTCCCATCCTGACAAATCTTGAGATGCCTTTGCTTTCTGTGTTCACACAGAGTTCTTGTCCTCCTTTTTGTCTTACAGCTGAAGTAGCCTGGTCTCTCTATGGGAATTTGGGATTCCCTCTGGATCTGATTGACCTGATGCTTGAAGAGAAGGGAATCAGTTTGGATTCAGCTGCTTTTAATGAACTTGTTCAGGAAGATGCAAAGGTAAGAGGGAGATCTGCCTTGTCAGAATAATTCAAAGCCTTACCTGACTCCTGTCAGCATGGAAGCAGGATCTCTTTCACTGCTGAGGCTCTTCAGAGCACCACAGGGCTACATGCCTTCTCCCTGAAGGGTAAGTGAGTCTGAAATAGCAGTGTCATCACAATCCCTTTATTTCTGAATGTGGAACTGAAGCACTGGCTCGTGATTTTCTTCAGGTATTTTATGATGCTGACTGTTGCTGGAGTGAAGGTTATAAAATATTTATATAGGGTAGGAGAGTCCTCTGTCAGTCGTGCAGTCTGACTTCTCACACAAAGTAGAACCAGCTTAGATGGCCCAGGCAGCAAATTATTTACGAAGAGTTTACAAATCTCCTTGGTCCCTGTAGTGCTGAAATACTTGCACTGCCCACCCACCATCACCTCCCCCCAGTGCAGTAATTGGTTTGAGGCCTTGCTGTCCTGAGCTTTAATGGCCTGGAAGCTTCACAGCTACACAGCAAGCTGTGCCAGGAGGGGATGTGTCAACAGTTGCTTATGGCCTGGCTCAAGGCTAGCACAGAGTGGTATTGAGTGCTTGCGAGGTTTGAAGGGATGGGGTTGGTTAGCGGGAGCCTACATAAGCCTGGATCTGAACACGCCTTTTCCATGAAGGTGGAAGAAGTCATTGCTAGCCTTATAGCTCCAGTTAGGTGTTTGCTTGCCCCCGGGTATCTCCCATCTAAGCGTGCCTTTGCTCTGCTGCAGCGGAAGGCTGGCGGCGCACAGGCAGGACAGCCGGGGAGCACAAACACCCAGCTGGATGTGCACGTGCTGGCTCAGCTGCGGAGCAGCAGCGTGCCTGCCACCGACGACTCTCCCAAGTACGCCTACACGCTGGGGCAGCACGGGCAGTACGGTAAGTGCCTGGCCCACCTGCAAGGCAAGCTCTGCTGCAGTCCCTCACAAGGCTGCTTTTGCTGCCTAGCCTCGCGCATGCACAACGCGTACTTCGTGGTCCAAACCTGTCCACCCTGCTGCCGCACCTTTTCCCTACCCCTGTAACTCATCCCAAAGTAGGTGCCTTTCTTAGTGCCGTTGGAACGTCTGTAGGAAGGCTCTGGGCTGGTAACAAGGCCGAGCTCTGGGCTGGCACCACTGGGTGCAGTGGTGAAACAGGGACTGTTGATTTCTTCCAGAGATAAGTCTGTCTCCAACAATTAGGCTTCTGGGTGTGTGCACTTGGGAGAAAGAAGGATAATTACAAGGGATTAGGTAGTTGTGTGAAACCGTGCCCTTGCTGTTTCCGTGGCAGACCACTAGGTGCCAGCGCAGGCTTTTTGTCGTCTAGGGTAGCTGAGATTGCTGATGCTCTACGGAAGGCATGAAGATAAACCACAGGGAGCAAGAGGTGGTGTGGCTGTCACAGACAATTAGAAATGGCTTTGTACAGCCAACTCCCTTTTACCCAGGGTGCCAGTGGCAGCCCACGCTAAGCAGAAAGTGAGGCAATTCAAGCTATATATACTACAGCAAGAGCACAACAGAGGAAAAAAGCCAGAACTGTCCCACCTTCTCAGCTTCTGAATCATAGAATAAGTCGAGTTGAAGGGGATCTCTGGATGTGCAATTCCTTGATAAAAGTAACATCAGTTTCACAGTAGGATCACATTGTTCAGAGCCTTGTCCGTGTAAGTTTTCAGTATCTTCAGGGACAGAGATCTCACAGCCTCTCTGTTCCCTGTTCTTTATCTCTCTTAGTGCGTAAAGTTTTTTTTTTCTTTACATACAGCCAGAATTTCCTGTACTGTAGATGTAGTCTTCCAAATGCTAAATAGGGATGAATGACCTCTTTCTTTGACCTGCTATGTTTGTGTTCATACAGCCCAGCAGGCAGGCAGCCTTCCTTGCTGCAAGGGCGCCCTGCTGCCTTGTGCTTAGCTTGCTCCTGAGAGCCTAAGATTTCTGTCAGTCCATTTCTGTAGACAGCTCAGATGCCTCTGAAAAGCAGTCCCATTCTTCAGTGTATCAGCCAGTCCCTGCTGATCAAGCGGGATACGGGTATGTCCCATTTTGTCATGGACAGTCATTAATGAAGATGTTAAGTGGTGTTGTCCATTATATCAGCCACCAAGTAGCTCTACCAGTACCTGAATATCATTGAACATTGAACTACTGAGCAATTCTCTCTGGGGCCCCCTGCCCAGCCAGTTACACACCCACCTTATGGTCCACTTGTCCATAGTGCCCAAGTCTGGGGTCAAGGATCCTATGGGAGGGCATGTTAGCAGCTTGCTGTGTCCAGGAAGGTGACGTCCCTGCTGTCCCCTATCCACAGTGTCTGTCATCCTTTCATAAAAGTCAGTCAGGTTTGCCAAGCTTGCAGTATAGCAAGATGCAGATGTGTCTGTGCCACATTTTCTTCTACCAGGCTCATGTGGAGCTGGATTGGGTATCCCTGCCTGCTTAGCTGCTTCTCAGCAGTTCTGTCATTAGGTAAGTGAGGGGTGACTTAGTAGCAGTCCTTTGTCCTTTCTGCCAGTAGCTGTTCCTCTCCTACCAAGGCAAAGTGCCAGCTTTCAGTATAGGCCGGGTGTTGGCAGGGCTGGCATGGGGAAGTGACCTCTCCTTTCCTGTTGCAATATGACAGGGTGTATGCACTAATGGCTGCTGTCTTCTTCCCCCTGACAGAGTTCAGTCCATGCCAGGCCACTGTCCTGATGCTGTACAGAGATCAGTCTCTCCAGAAGGAGGTGGGGGCAGGGCAGCGCTGTGGTGTCATCTTGGACAGGACGAACTTCTATGCAGAGCAGGGTGGGCAGGACTCTGACCAAGGCTACATGATACGCTTAGGACAGCAGGTAAGGCCCTTTGCTGCCTAACCCAAGGCTGCCATGGGTTTAGGCCAGGCACTATTCCCCAAGTGATGGGTTTTACTGTGTTAATTCGCAAGCTGCTGACTCTTGGCAGTTCCCTTGGCTTAGCATCAGGGTTGGTAGGGTAAGGCAGCATCAGCAGTAACTTCATAGAGATGTACTTGCTGCTCTGGTTGTCTCTCACAGCTCGTTGCAATTTCATCTTGCTGAGGAAGAGTAAAGTCTTAGGTCTTCCTTCAGTGTGCTGCATTCTTGCCAGCTGGGTTTGTAATGCTGAGAGAAGGCAGTCATTAATCAGAGAGTCTGTGAGCCGAGTAACTTATCTCTGGTCAGTCCTGGACAGCTGCAAGCAGTGCCCAACCTGAGAGCCAGTGCAAAAACTCTTATACCTCTCGGGAGCATCAGGGAGGACCTCCACTTCTGCAGCACATTCCTTCAGCCTTGGCAGAGGGAGAGCTTTGACCCTCTTGTGGGAAGTTACATGGGGTGCAGGTTTTTCTCCTTTCCCCATTCCAGCTCTTGATAATCACCCCTGGGCCTTTTTAGCCTTGCAGAATGTGACAGTGCCTTGCTCAGCAATTCTCCCCAAGCTGAAGCGGTGGTCCAGTTTTTGTTGCCATCCCAGTGAGGCAGAAATGGTACCTGGATGCCAGTGACAGGTGCCTTGGGAGATGCTGTCCATTTTCTCGTGGATGAGCATACTTGTTAAGAAAATTCATCAGCATGGATGGCATTACTGCCCCTCCACTGCCAGCTGGCAGCCTCAGCATACTGTGTAGTGAGTGGCTGGGTACAGGGAAGGTCTGAGACACTTTGGTTATGTTTGCAGTAAGCTTCCTTCTGCTTTTCCCACCCCATCCCTGTCTTTTAGGTGTTTCCAAGTTGGGTCAAGCAGGTACATAGCACAGGTATTTGGAGCTTCCCTGTGTCCTCACTCACCTTTCTGTCTCTTTGCTCAGGATGTACTGTTCCCTGTAGAGTCAGTTCATCTCTGTGGTGGCTACGTGATCCATGAGGTCACTGCTGTGGAAACCCTGCGTGCTGGTGACCAAGTGCAGCTCTTTGTGGATGAGGTGATAACTTACTGCTCTTAACCTTTTCCTTGTGATGTCCTGAGTAACCCGAGCAAGCAGATCTTTGTCCCTTGTATTCTTGAGACTGTTCTTCATTGTAGTGTGCACTGGGAAGGAGACATCACAACTGACTCTGTAATTTTTGCAAGCCATTTTTCTGTCCAAAAGTATCCAGCCTACCCTTTACTGTTTTACAAAGGTGATCCCATCGAAAAAGAAGTTAGATCTGCCCTGTCCCATAACTCACCTGGCAGCTGTACTACCCGATGTGTTACTCCATCTTCTCCTATGCCCTCACATGCAGCCTTTTCCTTACCTCTTCGTGCCATCCTCTGCTCCCCTGAGCTGTGGAGAAGCAGCAGTCCCTGCTGACTGGTGTGTGCTTTCAGGCGCAGCGCCTGGCCTGCATGACGAACCACACCGCCACCCACCTGCTGAACTTCGCGCTCCGACACGTCCTGGGTGACAGCACCGAGCAGCGCGGGTCCCATGTGACAGCAGAGCGGCTGCGCTTTGACTTTGATACCAAGGTGACTCTGAAATCCAGTTTCCTAGTTCTCAGCAGTACCAACACTCCAGTACTGCTCTTGTCTCCAGGGATTTTTCCCCTCTCGCCATAAGCACTCCTTCAGAGACAAGTCACATTTCATCTGAGTAATGGAGCTTGGTCCTCTGGGCGTGACTGCGTCCGCTTTGCATTGTCCTGACCCTGCTCAGGGCTTGCTGAGGGGATGAAAGGAGGTCAGAAGGGAAAGGACTTAGCAAGGCCAGTGGTCATGGGACTGATAGGAAATAGTGTAAAGGGGTCTTTCAGAGATGGTGCCTGGCTGTGGCACATATCTGATGTCAGACATTCAGGCGACAGCGTTTGTGAAGCTTTGGGTCAGGCTGAGTGCTGGCCCTGGTAACCTGTCACTCATTCCAGTATCTCACTTGAAGACTTTGGCTGATGCTCTTGCATCAAAAATCCTTATCTCTCATGGGAGGAGAGGGTGGGAGGACCATGATGTTCACAGTTCCCTTTTACAAGCAGAGAAGATGAGATGCAGGGGAAGAGTGGCATGCCCAAGCTGAGTCATCTGGTGGCTCTGCCCCAGTTCTCCCTCCTTCGTTCTCTACCTCTCAGGAGCCTTCTCCTGAATGTGGCTCATGTGCTTCCTCAGGGCCATGTGACCATGGAGCAGCTGCAGCAAGTGGAACAAGTGGTCCAGGATCTGATCAAAAAAAATGAGGTGGTGCATATGGCTGAAGTCCCCCTCACACTGGCAAGAAGAGTTCAGGGACTCCGTGCAGTGGATGAGGTATGACAGAATGGCAGCACACATCTTCGTGAGCCTTCTCCTTCAGCAGGAATTGTCTGGGAAACAAGATGTTGACACAACATGTTTCTGCAAGGGAATCGTCTCCCAAAACTCAGAAGGGAAAATAGGACAGAGATGAGATCTCAGGACACTGTGTTGTAAAACATGGAGACTGGTGATGCACAGGCTTTCTGTTTATGCCTGTGGACCAAAAGCCTGTCGTGTCACCAATTGTTTCTTTCTCTCCATTGGTGGCTGGTTTTGGGGGAGAAGAAGCCCCCCTGACTCAGGGGCTGCTCTAGAATAGGGGAAAAATGAGGCAGACACCTTGAAGCCATGTAGTTAGTCTGTAAGTGCCCCTGAACGACCATGTTGTTAGCTACTGATCCCTGTCTCCTCTGTCAGGGGTATCCAGATCCAGTGAGGATAGTGTCCCTGGGGGTCCCTGTGGAGAATGTGCTGACCTGTGACTCCGAGGCTGCAATGCAGACCTCTGTGGAGCTCTGCTGTGGGACGTAAGTGACTTTTACTTGCAGCCAGAAGGCATGTTTGTGGGCACTGAGGTAGAAACATCACTACACGTTCAACTTCCTGTCCCTGTGAAATTAAGTTTCCTCACTGGAAAAATGAGGTAGTTATGAAGCTTTGGAAGTTCCAGGGTGAACAAACTTTAATGAAATGCGTGGCATTTTTCCTTACTTCATAGTCTGAAACCAACCTGCAAGCTGCAGAGCACCAGCAGAGTGTGGGGAAGGTGTGTGTGACCTGTCACACCAGGGTTGTGGTGCTTTGCCTTTGGGGCTGCAGAAGGGCTGGGGATCTGGCTGGAGACTCCAATTCAACTGTGATAACTTGAGACTGCTCTGATTATTTTAATTAATTATCTTCCCCCTCTTCTGCTTTTAGCAGTAATGAGTGTAGAAGAAATGTTAATCAATTTTAGGACAGTGCTGACACCAAAAAAATAACAAAGAAGGAACAAACTGGCCTTAGAGCAGACAGAGCTGAAAATGAGCAATTTTCTAGCCATGAGATCTTCTTGTGGGAGTAGTGGGACGAGAAGCTGTATGGGAGAAGAGATGATCAATTCTTATGAAGCTGTCTGGAATGATTACTTATGGTAACAGAACCCAAGGTACAGTAGTTTTCATATGCAGTGTTGAATAAACAAGAAGGAAAAGGGAGGTTGTCAGTGTCCTGAGACTGCACAACTATCCTTTGTCTAGAGTCTACTGGCCAGGCTGTGAGCTGGCCTGACAAAAGAGTGGTGGAGTAGCAGCTGAGTAGAAGAGAAAAATGCCAATTCATCTCACTGCTGAAGGAGAGGAAAGGAGGGCAGAACTTGGCTGCACCATTTGACCAGAACCTGCTGGGCACGTAGCACAGAAGTTCCTCTGGAGTAGCCTCAACCCTGCTATCTCTTGCCTGACAGGGTACCATCAGGATTTTAGGGATGGGAAAGGATTCAAGGTATTGGGATTAGGATTAGGAAAGGGCTACTGGACTTTAGAGTTTTCTAAAAAGAAAGCAAACTTCCTGATTTCTGTTTGCGAAGAGCAACGTGCTTTCTTTCCTGTTCTCTGCTGACTTTTTAGGCACCTTCTCCAAACAGGATCTGTGGAAGATCTGGCCATCATCAGCGAGCGCCAGCTTGTCAAAGGGATTAGCCGTGTCATTGCAGTGACAGGGGGACAAGCCAAAGAGGTAAGAAAGAGGGAACTGAGATTTCTGCCATGTCAAGGCAATGCCAGAAGGACCAAACTTTGTAGGTTCCTCATAGACAATTAGCTCCCCACTGCTTTGGTTGGAGCCTCCCTGCTGTGCCTCATCCGGGTTCCTGCTTCACCCTTAAGACTCAGCTCTGCTACTGCACCTCACTATTCACCTCCTTTCCCTCCCAGCCTAGTTCTCTGTCTCCTTGACCTTCATTTCTCCCTTCAGACCCCATTTTCCAAGATAAAAACTTGGCACAAAATATCAGGAAGCCTCTGGTCTATAAATTTCAATCCCCCAGTAGGTATTTAAAGGTGTAATTCTTTGTGCATTGATTTCGCCTCCTGCCTATCACAGCTGGATTTGCACGTTATGATTACAGGGCTTTGGCCTCATTCTTACAGCCCTTTTGCTTCCTTTCTGTAGTCTTTTTCCTGCTAAACTGTGATTCTGGTCTGGCTGGGTCTGTATAAAAAGTAAGCAACCTACTATTGTGCTTGTGAGATCACTCTGTCCTTTGGGTATTTGGAAGTGTCAGGTGCCCCGTAAGCCTTCCCCCTTCCTTTAAGGCTGCTGTCAGAGGAGAGTGACTCATAGTCAGTGGAATTGGAAACACTAAAGGCAAAGCCCACCCCTGCAAATCTCTTACTTTTTGGCTGGCTGTCCCCTGTGCATCTGTGTCCCAGAGAGGCTTTTCTTCATGCAGAAGAACAAAAAGCTGCAGGGCACACCTGCATGCTTTGCTGGAAGTGCTGACCTGGAGAGCCCCCGAGAGGAGCTCTGTGCAAGTGTTAATGAGACAAGGGAGGCTGCAGGCATGAGAGAATTACTTGAAACAAGGGTTGTGTATCCTAGCTAGGCAGAGCAGTCCTCTGCTGTCCGGCTCTAAAGTCTCACAGGACCATCATGGGCACAGACATCTGGCAGGGAAGACATGCTCCAAACCGTAAGGATTGGCACTGGTGAAAAAAGCTCGTAATAGCTTTTTAAAAAATTATTAATAGTAGCATTGTTGGTGAAAACAATAAGAAATATACAAGGATAGCTAAACTCAGGAAATATGCTCGAACAGCTGATGAGGTTTCTTTTAGTTTTAGTGTTTCTCTTGTTTCTTCAGTCATTAGTTTCAAGATTGCATTTGCTAATGAAAAAAGAGCTCTAAGATGCTCCACAGAGCTCCCCAGTTTTTCCTCAGTGAAATCCTAATGACTTTGGTGCAAGTTTTTAAGGACTGTAAATACCACATAAAGCTCGACAGCTTGGTCTGCCTGAGTGTGACCATCTAGAGAGGAATGTTGTATTTCAGAATCTTGTGGGAACAGTCATTCCTAAACCATCTGTAGGTGTCTTCTTACTGGATTCTGAGCAGCACTTCAGTGTTCATGACCCTGCTGTCTCCCCGCTTTCTCCATCCCTGTGGACTGTTTCTGTTGCTGCATTTGAAGCATGCATTCCTTCCATCTCTGCAGGCCCGGGAAGTAGGCCAGTGCTTGGCTATGGAAGTGGACTCTGTCTCCCTACGAATGAAGCAGAGGATCACCTCTATTCCTGAGATGCAGAACCTCTCCAAAGAAGTGGGCCAGTTGACCAAAGTAAGGATTACAGTCCTATGTAGAAAGAGCCCAGCATGGGCTTTATCCACTTGAGACACTTTTTCCCTACCAGGTTCACATCTTACCGTGGTCAATGGCAACGGCAAGTTGCTCCCTGCTGTTGCCTCTTTGGGCATAAGGATTTTTGCCAGTGTCCAGGTGGCTGTGTTGCAGATGGCCAGCGGAATAGAGAAAGCTGCTCACCGCAGTGACTGGCTGCCCTGATCACATGGATTAAAGCAGAGTCTGGGAAGAGGCCATGCTCCAGCCTGTCCTCCCAGAGAACTAGCACTTTATGTCTAGGTACAGTTTAATGTTCTTACAGAGCCAATTGTCTTGCAGGTGGTGGCCAGCACTGCAATGCCCCAGTGGCAAAGAAGAGAACTACAGACCATCCTGAAAGCACTACAGCGAACGGCCAACACAGCTATCAAAAAACTGGAGCTGCAGCAGGTACTGAGGCAGCAGCACACTGACGTGCAGCCAGCTGATAGCACACACCAGTGCACCTGGTGTCTCTGCCACGCTTCACAGCCACTCAGTGACTAGGGTCTCATTAGAAGGCAGAAGAAAGCCCATACCATCACACACAGTGCAACACAAGCCCTGTGTTGGGTTGATTTCCCTGGCATTATCTGGAGCCATTGTTTAAAATGCAGAGGATGACTGGCTGGGCTTTTAGCACCTGCAGAATTTCCATGTCTTCCTGCCTGTGAGAACAGAGACCCCCATACCAGCACTTTTGGCCAACACCAGTAGGCAGATGGGCATCAGCTCTTTGTTTGTGCACGGAGAAGATGAGATGGTCCTCACAGTGGGCTTAACAAAGTTACACAGTCAGACAGTGACAGGACAGAGTCTTTCTTCCAGCTACATGGATATTGCTGTGCTTTCCACATGTGTTTCTGTTCTGCCAGTTTACATTAAGAGAGATTAGAAATGCTTATTGGTAACTTTGAGATCTCAGGAAGATCTTAAAGTAGGAGCATCTTGCCACAGAAGCCTTCCTGAGACAGGTGGCGCTGTATAGGTCCAGGAGAGAGGCTGGGGACTGAATGAGTCACTCTCTGTTCCACTTTTGACGGGGGTTCATCTCTGCTTGCATTTGGGGAAGGAGGGCTGTACAGGTCTCCACATGGAGACTTCAGTCTGCCAGTCTTACTTTGACTTCTGCTATCAAACATCTCCCGTCCGTCCCACAGAGCAGTACTTGCATTCCTTTTGTGTATATATTGCATGCATATATCCCCATTCAGCCCACCCTGTGTCACCTGGAACCTTTCAAAATGCTGTGTTTTCCTCCCTCCAGGCTGAGAAGAAGGCACAAGTCTTGCTAGCAAAATACTGCAACCAGCCTGTCATCATTGATACCGTCCCAGCTGATTCCCTGTCTGTGAGTGATCCACATTCTTTGTTGGCCCAGCAGTACCTCAGGTGCTGCAAACAGCAAGAGGGAATTGCTGGGCACATTTTCTGCTGGATGCTAGTCTCCTTTGCTGTTGCCTCACCTCTCTTTTCCCTGCCTCTCCTAGATCCTAATGAAAGTCGTGAACCAGCTATGTGACAAGTCTCCTGGCACATCAGTCCTGCTGCTCAGCCCTCAGGCTTCGGGCGAGGTGCTCTGTGCCTGTCAGGTGTCCAAGGTAAGCAGAACCCTGGTAGAGACAAGGGGACCCTGCCTGCTAAGGAGGACTGGACCACTGCTCAGCAGGTCCTGCTTGAGGTTTTTCCTGGGGTTTTGCCCAGTGTTGGTGGTTAATCACACAGGGGCAGCACCTGAGATGACTGTACCAGGACCAGATGTGCTTTCAGTCTCTGCTGGGCACAGATATCTCTGGATCCTCCAGGCTGTTTTTGCCCAGGGGCAAGACACAGCAGTAACTTGTAAGCTCAGCCTCTGTGGTCCTCACAGTCATGACTGCCTCAAGCTGGGTGAGGAGAGGATGCTGGTACCTTTCTGTATTCATAGACTGCAGGGTTCCCCGCAGTACAAATAATTTGTCTGTGTCTCTTCCCCAGAACTGCCTCCCCACGTTCTCTGCTGCTGACTGGGCCGTGGCTGTCTGTACGCAGATGGAAGGGAAGGCTGGAGGCTCTCCCATCGTTGCTAAGGGCAGTGGAAATGCCAAAGGCATGCAGGGAGCTCTGACTACTGCACTGGAGTTCGCTCAGAGCAAACTGTGATGCTTTAGTGCCAGGACAGCTGTATGCACCCAGCTGGACACTTGATACCAAGCATATACTCCGCCCATCTGAAAGGATTAGCAGCTGAACACTGCTGCAACCACTGCCTTGGAGCACTCGACTTCTGACCATCCAGGGTCAGCAGAGACCCCACGGACAGAATGATGCTGCCTGTTCCCAGCACAAGCACATGGGGATGGAGCCTTGCAAAGCACTAGTTGCAACAGCAGATCCTGCTTCTCATGGAACAGTGCAAGTCTCGCCACAAGATCAGCACAGAGATTTTGTGAGAACATGGGGAGTTGGCACAGTGTTATCCTAAAGCCATTAAAGGGTAGAGAGTATCCATTCACCTGATGTTTCTTGTTAGCTGCACCTTTTTTTTTGTGCTCTGACAGAGGGGTTCGTTCTGCCCCTGCAGCTCCAGAAGTCAGCACGTACTCTTGTCTAAGCAGTCCCATCCTACTGCAGAGCTCAGGACACCCCTCTGATTAAAAATGCTACTCTAATTTAGAAATGGGAAGAGAAATCCCACCTTGCTTGTGGGCTCAGGCTTGTTAGGCTATGCAATGGGTAGCGCTGAAGCCAGTCCTCAGCACCAAGGGAACAAAACTGTCCCCCTCTCCACCTCTTTGCTTTGGATCAATGTTCTGATCTCTGTTTCTTCCTGCCACTCCCTTGTAAGTCCTTCCTTCTGGCTTCTTAGCAGCTCCTACCTAAAAACCAACACTGATCTAATGAGTTGTGAGAATGGGAACTGTTGCTATGTTGCAGCATGGAAGTCTCTGCAGCAGGATGCTTTGTCTTGAGGTGAGCAGGTATCATAAACTGGTTATTTTTCACGAGCAGTGGTGGACCCAGCAAATTCAATTCATAAAGACATTTCAGACTTGAGTGTTAGAGTGATGGTGAGAGCTCCTGGCCAAAGCATCATTATTTTAGATACAGTATTGATCTAAACAGAGATCACAAATGGTAGCTGAGGCAGAAGGGCAACGGGATAGTAATACAAGCAGGTTTTCACCCTGTGAGCAGCAAGAGCAGCCTGACACAGATGAATGCCACCAGCAGGTAGGGTTGCTTGTCACAGTGAAGCGAGGTGGAGGACCAGTAGCTGCCTGCTTTTGAGGAGAGAGGGAGGAGGGGTGGAAGCACAGTGATGCTGATGGATGGGTAGCAGGAAATGGCGGTCACATCGATACAGATTAGTGAAGAGGATGTAGTGGGGAATGGCCATGTCCAAATGAGACGCTTCCCACTGAACTGTCTGCCTGAGGGAGGGTGAACAGCTGCTGTGAGCAGAGCCTCATTTCCATTCTCTTCAGTGAACAGCCTACCTTAGGGGGAAAAGGGATGTGGACTTTGCGGGGCATCATTAGCAGACAAGGGGTTTTCTTCCATATCTCAGTGGTTGTCCAGCCCCAAATCTCTTATGTGGTCCCTATGGCTTAATGTGGCTCCTACTCATCTTTGCCAAGTGCCAGCAGCTGGTTTTGCATTGGAGAGCGCCAGATATAAATGTGAGGACTCAGAGGCAGAAGGAATGGGGAGCCTTTAGGGGCTAGTGGTGCTCCCAGCTATCCTCCTCCCCCAAATCACTGACAGCTACAGCAAGAGTGCAGACCTTAAGCCTTTAGTTCAGTAAATTCTGCTTTCAGACAGGAAGCTCAAAGCTGGGCTTATTGCAAAGGATCTGTGAGCTAAGGTCTCAGGGCATCTGCCCCTGCTGCCAAGAGTTCAGCCATCAGAGGGATGCATAGGCCCCTTTCTTTCATCACTGCAAGTGGGGCAGGATGCTGCTCATCCCAGAGCCTGCCTGCATTCCACTGTGGCAGAGCAGCTTGGTGTCTTCTCAAATTTCTTTCCATTTCTGGATGCAGTGGTGCTACTAGTGTTCGTAACATCGCTGCATCTGAGCAGTGGGGAGAGCTGGAACACAGCCCAGTGCTTCGGGGCCCTTGCGACAAGGCTGGTAGGGTGCTGGAGAGGGTGTGTGGAGTCCCAGAGGATGGTTCCTGCCATCAGTGCCCGCTGTTGCACAGTTCCTGTGTTTCACTCAGGCCACAGCAGCACCAGGTGGGGCTGGGAAGGGAATGCTCTGTGTTACTGGGAAAGCACTTTCCCCCCGTGTTACTGTATTAATAGCTGCTACAGGAGATGATGTCTCCTCTCGGTGTTGGAGAGTAGGTGTGAGGAGGAGGAAAGGAATGCTGGCTTGAGCTGCTCCGGCATGATGCTCCAAAAGCAGAGCCTGAGCTTGCCAGCAGCAGCCTTATGGGATTAACCCGCTTTGGCTTGATTGTTAGCTTAAAAACCACTGACCTCATAGACTTCTGCCCAGCCCTTTAAGGGGCAGAGGTCTGGGTGCTGCCCTTCCAGGTAATGCCTTTACTGAGCCCCTGACACCTCTGACCCTCTTGGACACCACTCCCCTGGAAGGCCAAGGGCTGCTGCTAGAGGCACCACAGAGTGGTGGCTCTTAGAGCTGTTGGAAGGACTCCGCTGCGGGAGCTGCTGGGCTCTCAGCACTGTGTGGTGAATGAGCAGCAAAGACCTGATGCCTTGGCACTCCAGCTCGGTTTGTCCTCTCCAGTGGTCCATGGGAAAATGACTCTGTTCCCAGGGTATTTGCAGCAGCCCCAGCACCCGACACACCCGGGGCTGCCGCATCTCCTGCACCACCTTCCTATAAACCTTAAGAACCACCTGGTCTGTAAGCAGGGCTGCAGCTGCTGCAGTGGTGCTCTTCTGCCTCAGCTGGGGCAGTCTTGGGAACCCAATTTTCTTCCTCCTCCTTTGCTGCTCTTGGCTTTTATAGACATGAAATTCAGTATTTCCCGTATCCTTTCTGAGCTTGCAAGAATCAATGACATCACAGCATAACCAGATCCTGATCTTGTAAGTGCAGTAGCACTAAAACTGTTCTGGAATTGAAGGAGAAAATGGATCTTATCCTACCAAAGAGTGATTCTGTGGAGGAATCCATGGTGCCCATATCATCTCAAGCTGGTAAAGTGGGTCACTGCAGTAGAAATGCTGGCGTTCGTGCTGCAGCCATGCCAGGCTGCTGCTGATCCTAGGAGAGGGCATTTCCTGTCATTCTCCTGGTGAAGTCCTTGTGCACAGATTTAACATCCTGTCCTCTTTCCCTGCTGCAGGAGGACAAGACATTCACATCCTGTGCTGCACCTGCAGGAGCTGCCACATTTGTGCCTGGTGTGCCCTACATGTCAGCAGCACGTCAGGCGATGCTCAGCTGGCAAGGCTTCAGGAAGTGAAACACAAGTTTGAAATAGAGTTCTCTGGCCAAAATTGCAGCCTGCATTCCCTTACAAACATCAAAGATCTAAGGTGCAAGCCGCATCCTGGGCATACATTTGCACCTCCAAACACATGCACACAGAAGGGATGGCAGGAAGTGGGAAACTAATTAAAAGACGATGGGGTTTTTGCTGTGAGCAGGTGCTGTCAGGTTGGCAACACCTTCATGAGGCCAGATGGACCCCGAGGTCCCTTAAGGGCGCCTGCAATGCAAGGGCTTGCCAGCCTCAACCCCAAGCAACTACCTGACATTGGCAAAAGGGGAGCAGAGAGTACTTGCACATCTCTTCTTACACACTTGCTCCACGAATGTCACTCTCAGTAGCCTGGGCTGCAGAGTGGGAGGCTGGCACACAGTGTCTGGGAGAAGCCCAGCTCTCCCTAGGCACCCATGCCACAAGCTGCTTGTCCCAAGGGCCTTGACATGCTGTACCTTGGGTGCCATAGGACTCACTTCAGGAAGGTCCTGGGATTGTGGTGGTAGTAGCAGAGCTGAGCCGTGCAGAGGATGTTAAAAGTGTGCTGAGCCACAGGCTCAAAAGCTGTGGAGTTTGGTCCCTCACAGCTGGAGCTGAGCCATCTCCCAGAGACACCAAACATAATGTAGCATGTCCAAACTGAGCCCTGCAGGGGCAGGGAACCAGAGGTGACCTTTAAAGGTCCTTCCCAACCCAAACTGTTCTATGATTCTGTGATTCTACGTACGTAGTGGTAGTGTGCACTGAGCTGGTCACATCCCACACATACGCATGTAATCCAGGAACCCACACATCCACGGATCTGTGGGATTCTGGGTTACACTTGCAGGCTCTCACCCTCACACTGCCCTGCACCTCGGGCTCCCTGCTCCTGCAGCAGCCAGCACCCACGCGTGGGCAGCTTCTGCACAGCACACGCAAGGCTGCCGAGGGGAACCATGGACTCAGCACCCAGGCGAGGTGAGACTTCCCATCCCTCGGGAGCAGCTCAGGGCTACGTCGAGCTGGTGCTGCTGCTCACCTTCCACATCCCAGATGCTTGGGAAAGGAGGGAATGTCTCTGTGCTAGAGGTGTTCAGCTGTGGGACAGGCACCATGGGCTGGGCAGGAGCTGAATGGCTGAATCACCCCTCCAGCCCTGGGTCCCCAGCTTCTGGGGAGCATTTTTGGGGAAGAGAAGTTTCCACCGCAGGAGAATGCTGTCCTCAGCACCATGCTGAGTGCCCAAGGAGGCAGGAGAGGCATTTCCTGGGGAATCCCAGCAGCCCGCCTTTGCCGCGTGCCCTTCATGGCCAGCTGGTTCCCTGCGTGAGAGCACTGGCACTTTGCATTCAGCTCCTCAGCCTGGATTGCAGCTGGCGTTTCCATGCCGCTTGCAGAGAGGCGTGACTTGCTCAGCTGCAGCCCGAACCTCTTCTGTCCTCCAGAAAGCACCAGGTAAGCCCACAGGGCTGGGAGAATGCTTCTGCTTCCCCCTACATCTCCTCCCCATCACCATCCCAACTGTTGTCAGGACCACCCTTCTACTGAGCGCACTCTCCTGACAGGGAGCAGCCCATTTCCATCGAGGCCTGAACTTTGATTGATTGATGTCATTCTGGGTCACTGGAGGGTGGCTGTGGGGTCCCAGGGTGTCAGCTCAGAGGGAATGCAGTGAGGCTGCCATGGTATTACCCAGTCTGCATCCAGAGAGCCGTGTGCTGCTGCATGCCCCATGCACTGCAGAGCTGCTCATCCTGTGGGTGTGCAACCACGGCAGGCCCCAGTGGAAAGATGAGCAAAGCTATACCCAGAGCTGTACCCATGACCTGCCCCAGGCACTGGGGTGCTGCTCCCCACCACATGTAATGGCTCTCTTGAGACTGCAGGGGGGATGGAAGGTGACCCTGTGGGGTCAGCTGCGGTGTAGACTAGAAGGAGCTCCATTGTGCCTGAGTCCCTACTGCACCCAGTGCCTGTGTGTTCACTTTTGTAAGCTGGGGGGTTTCAGATAGAGTTGTGAAGTCCTACCATACACAGTCAATTAAAACTCCCGTGCAGGCTGTCAGTCTCAAAGTACTGCTGTAATTCCAGTCCAAAATCCTAACCCAAAACCCTTCCTGTGTTTTCAGCTGGCTGTGGGATCCCTGTTTCAGAACTATTGCCATCAGATAGTCTGGGTTTTCTGGGACACTCCACCCTGAGCCTGCTGCAAAAGTCCCTGAGGCTATGCAGACACTGGGTTACTATTCCGGTCCCCAACCAAGATCCCTGCATCTCCTTCTAGTCCTTGCCCAGCCTCGTGTCACGCACTTTCCTCTTGCTTTGCATCAGAGGTTGCCTGGGCTTGAGCTCCAGGAACAGGAAGATAAATCTGAGCCTACGTAGACCTTCTTTTCACATGGTGAAAAATTATTTACACTCGGGTTGGGATTTGCTGCTCTACTAATTTTGTTGTCTCCTCGTTTGCCTGTTTGTCCCACATTCCACACAGTGTTTCCTCCCTCCCTCCCTCCCCCTTCTTTCTCTCACTGCCCTCCCTTAAGGGTGTCTTTCCTCTCTCCTCCTCCTGGCTGGCCAGGTTAGGCAGGTGCAAGAAGATGCACGAGGAAGATAATCCACCGACTCAAATATCACCGAGTTTTACAGAAAAAAGGGGAAACAGAGGCAAAACTAAATGACCTTTAAAACAAGCAGGTTCTCAGGTTCCCTCCCCCATCCAGAAGTGGCTCCTCTGCTCTAACCTTCTCCTCCCTGCTCCAGCATTTATTTATAAGCACCATCAATAATTAAGAACCTGCCTGCCTGCCTGCTTGCCTCAGCTGCAGTGTTGACAGAGGCACTTCTGACGTTTCCTGGCTCAGCCTGGCTGCTTTGCTCACTTGGGCTTTTAATTTTCTTCCCCTGCCTTGTTAGAAGCACAGGAATCACCCACCTGGAACAGACTGGACATCCAGAGAGCTAGGAGAGCTTCCTGTTGGAGCTGGTTGCCCCAAGAGTGACCCCAGTGGTGTTCCCACCATGGGCAACACCACTCGCTGCCAGAGGGAGGGGCTGGGAGAAGAGACCCCCCCCCCACCATCCACATCTGAAGGCCATGGAGCTCGCACACTGGTATTTCTTTGTGGAAAAGACAGTAAGTGAGGGTTCTGCAGCTGGGGTTCCTGCCCTGGGGGAGCAGCATCACCCTGGGCACCCATCCAGGGAGATGGAAGAAGGAGAGACCCACGAAGCAGTGCAGCCAAAAACCACAGCTGAGCAGGATGGGTTGGCCCTAGCAGGCAGAGCCGCAGGCCTTGCAGCAGAGGGGGACAGCTGGACTTAGGATCAGGGATGGAAAGCTTTACACTGGTCCAGAGGAAGCACCACAGGGCATAACCCAGGAGCAGACCAGGCACAGAGGCAGCAGCTGGGCTTGGCACATTGCTGGCACTGCAGAAGTCCTTGGGAACACTCCAGGTTGCTCCTTGCGGGTTCAAAAGCACCCTGCAGGCATCAGGCAATCTCTGACCCTTGAACAAATCCTCAAGTGTAGGGTTTCCAGACAGCCTGGCTCAGCAGCTGCAGGCAAAGCCTGCAGCATGCCAGCCCAGCTCCCTTTGCCAGTGTAACCCGGATGCAGCGATGGGGCACAAGAGGGAAGCGCAGTGGTGCTCCCTGAGCTGGCCTGCAGTGCTGCTGGACACGGCAGAGACTTTCAGGGAGGCAGTGGCAGAGAGCTGCAGTGGGGGCATCTGGCAGCGTGCACCCTGCTCCCCTCAGCACACAGCACGACGCTTTGGGGCCCTGCTCCACCAGCCGAGCCCTGAAAGGGAACACCAAGGGGATGTGGCTCTGCTGTGGCCCCCAGCCCCTGCAGTGAGGCCGGGGAGTGCCCGGGAGCTGGGCGCAGCAGCAGGAAGCAGATCTGTCACAGAGCATGGCTCTGGAGGGACAGTGATGGCAGTTGGCAGCTCCGTGGCTCCACCGGTGCTGGGTTCCACTGGGTTGGGAAGAGGGCACCAAAGGACAGTGTCAACTCAGCAGCCCTTGACGTGTAGGCTCCCAGGCTGTCCTATCCCATCAGTGTCCAGCTCCCACCACAGCCACCGTCCTGACATTGTTCTTGCTGTGATGGGGTGAACAGGGCCCCCTCCTGCTCCTGCAAGTTGCCCTACACCAGGCCCTGCAGCTCAGGATATATGGACCTGCTCCTGGGGCACAGCAAGGGTCTGAGAGATGGAAAATGTGCCTCCTTCCCCCAGGTGCCCCCACCTCCCCAGCGCACGCAGCCCAGCTGACCCTCCTGCTCCTCTCCTTCTTCTGTGGGTCAGGATCCAGGGAGCATCCCCAGCTCCAAGGGAAGGGGTCTCTACCTGTGAGGCATGTTGGTTGTCCCTCTGCAAGGGATATCACAGCCAAGCTGGCCTTGAAGGTAAATAAGGCAAGCAGGGATGACGCCCTCATTTCAAATATAACAAGGACCATGGACCTCTGAGCTGCTTTCTGGTGGCCACAGAAGGGAAGGATGCTGCACTGCCTGCCCTGGGGTTTTCAAAATCTTGCTGTGCACTGCCTGTGCTGTAGGACCCGATCCTGCTTCACATCCCTCTAGAGCACCTACAGGGTTGCAAGCACTTGTATTTATCTAAACACAGCACAACAAGGAGAGGTGGAAATTGGGGCAGGGAAGGGAATGACACAGAGTCACAAGCTAAAATGCAAATCATGGACCATCCTGTGGAAAAAAAGAAACCATGCAAAACCAATGGATCATCTCCATGAGAGTGCTGGAAAACAGCCTCCCACTAACTCTCATCCCCAGCCTGGTAAGGGAAAAGCTTCACACCTGCTCTGAATGTCGTGAAGTCTGCAGCAAGCCCAGACAGGAATAGAAGTCACTAACTAGAAGCTTTCCCTCCTCCAACCAAATATGCAGCCAGCTCTCCTCTCCCGCTCGGCACCCCAGCCTGGCTCACGCGCCCGCTGCCGGGTTTGTCGGGTGGTGATGCCTCCATGTCACAGAGCCCTGCAGCCAGCTGGACAGGGCAGGGCAGGGCAGAATGTGACCAGCACAACTGAGGGAAGCTGGCCGCAGCTGGCACCCTTGGCAAGGACACAACAGCACCCTGTTCACCAGGAACTGAGGAAGAGGGCTAGCAAAATCTCAGTGATCAGCATTTCCATATTAACTACCTCCCTCATGACCTGCCCTCTTGCAGCATGATGCATCTCATATCTTCTATGCATGTCTCCTCCTGGACTCTACTAAGGCACGTGCCTTCCTCATCCCCTCCGAGGAGCTGAGTGACAGCAACCTGGCAGTGAGGAGACACATGCTCCAGAGACAGGACCTGTGGGGATTACTGTGACACAGTAGTGATAGCAGAGACCCTAGAGTTCACGCAGTGCTAATGGAGATGCCCATCCCTGAGTATCAAGAAGAGCCAGCAAAAAGTGCCAGAGTCCCTCCAGGAAAGGTGGGATTACTCAAGGCGTCAGCCAGTTCTGAGCCAAAAGCAGCAGGCACTGTGCTAATGCAGCTGAGGCAGAAAGGCTGGGAATATCTGAGCACATCCTCCTCAAGTCCTTTTGCTGTCCAAACACAGCCCCATGCTCCCAGCAGGGCTCACAAACAGGATGTTTCTGCTGCCCACAGCCTTGTGACCCACTTCCTGGTAGGACAGTTGCTCTGCTTTTCTCCTCCTCCTCGTTTCAGTATAGGGGGCCTGGGCACTTGTCCTACCCAAGAGGTGCGTGCTAAACTTTCAGACCTGCAGCCCTGTAACTACCTTTGCAGCCAGTTACCCAGTGCTGGTGAGCAACCCGGGGCAAACAAGAAATTTTCCAACAAGAAAGGATGGAAGCAGGGCCAGAGGAGCATGGAGGAAGCAGTGGCTGTGCCTGTGTCCTCGGCATTGGTTGTTAATTGTAACACAGAGCTGGGCACGGACGGGAGCTTCAGAGCAGGTCCTCTCTTCCCTGGCACCCCTTGCTCTGGGGTTGTGCCAGTACCTCCCATGTCAATCCCACCACACTTGGGGCTGAAGACACAGAAGCTGGCACAAACACGGCAGCCTGAAATCTGGCAGTGCTGGTTCTCTCTTTCTTTTCCATAGATTGAAGGATGGAGAGAAAGGGAGGGGAGCCTGGCACAGCTCCTTCTCGAGCCTAGAGTGCCATCTGGCACTTGGATGCAACACAAGGGGCTGAGTGGGAGTCAGCAGAGGGACGTGAAACTTCTGGTCTGGCGTTGGAGGGATCTCGCAGAGAGGGAAGAAGAGAGGGCTCCAGAAGCAAGGGGCAGGGGCTTGCAAATGGGAACCAGCAGGACCCTGGGCACAGATCCTGCCTGCAGAAAGGTTTTTTTGATTCAGTCAAGAAAACATATGATCTGGAAAAAAATCCAATTAAAAACTAAGAGGCAAAAAAATTGTCTTGCCTGGGAAGTTTCAGCTTGGCAAGATGGGGCAGCCTTTTTCCTCTCACCCTGCTGCAAGCAGCAAGGGTCAGTGAAGGGAAGGGGTTCCCATGGTGGAAAGTGTTACCAGCTGCTAAGCTGAACCAAGGGAGGAAAAGTCTAAGTTTTCAGGGAGCAGTAAGGATACCCTGAGGCACTGTGGTTGTTCAGGGGGGCAGGACAGCACAGAGGTGGGGTTAGTGAAGTGCAGCCTTACCAAGCATCTTGGGCAAGCACTAATGCAGAGGATGTCCTGCCCCAGAGCCAGAGTCTGGGATGTACAAGAAAGATTTAATAGCCATCTACTTGAAGGTGATTCCTAGGAGGCATAGCCTCTCAATGGATGAAGAAAACCTCCTCCACTATTTATGCAGCATTTTTGAAGTAACCTGAATGAAGGAAACCTTCCTGCTTCAGAGCTCAGGCCAGAGGTGCAGTGGTGTGAGAAGAATGAAACCATCCTCCTCATGCAGATCATATCTTAATTAACCCTCTGGCAGCTAGACTGTGCCCTGTGGGAGATGGGGGCCAAGTCCAAGAATCTTCTGGGACTGGTTTTGCACCAGCAAGAGAGGAGGGATACGCCTTTTCACAAACCTTGGTGTGATGCATGATAATGGGGATGCCAACCATAGCAACAAGTCAGATTCCCTGATTATCTGTTCCCCCGTTTCTTTAATTAATCTCAGAGAGAGCATCCAAGCCACTCGCACCCTCAGCCTGTGGTGGGATCCTTTATCTCACCCCCCACAGGGCTTCTGTGTGCCACTGGAAAGGCCAGGCTGAGGGGAGCTGCTGCAGCTGGTGGGCTCTCCCCTGTGCCCAGCATCCACGAGCAAGGGCTGTGGGATGTCCCAGGGAGACGAGCCTCCACTCCTGCTGGCAAGCTCTGCTCCCCACAGAGCCAGTGCAGGCAGCAGATGGGCTGGTCTCTCCCTGCCAGCGCAGGCAAGGGGGCTGGAAGGTAGGAGGTAGAACCAAATCCAGTCTCATTAAGGGTAATTACCATTCATCCCAGGAAGCAGTAGGAAAAAGAGCCCACGTTCTCCCCATCTATTAATAGCTGTCAGCAGCTGCATGGTTCCTGCTGGGACCCAGGGAGAGCAGAAAGCTTTGGGAGAACAGCAGTACAGAGAGCATCCTGCTCACCCATCCTTCAGCACTGGCTGTACAGGGGCAGTTTTCCTCCTTCCAGGATGTTTTGCTGCTTCCCCCAGGACTCCAGGAACTGCTGGCTGCTTGTAAGCAGTGTTTTTCAGCAAGAGCTGCAGGGAGCCAGCCAGAGGAGGGCCTGGAAATAGAGCTTTTGAGCCAGTCCCTGCTCCTCAGCATGCTCAATTTTGAGTCCCGCACAGTTTTGGCAATTTTCTGTGCTCCTCATTGAAAGGGTAGAAGCCATTCATGAAAGAGGACTCCACCAGTGCCAAGGACAAACCTTGCTGGCTCCTGCCCTAATGAATCCCTTTGGTGTCAGGCAGACATCAAACACCAATGGGCTCATCTCAAACCTGACCTTCAGCTGTGCCTGTCGTTCTTCCCCACGGAGAGTTGAACCACATCTGACAGATGGAGGTTGCCTCGCTACGGGCATCAGCTAGAGAGGCTGCCCCACATGGAGTACAGGACTGAAATGAAATTATATCCGGACTGGTGTGGTGACTTCTTGCCATCGTGGTGTGATGTGAGGACACAGGGGGGCTGCTGGAGATGCACTGGGAGAGCTGACCAGGAGGACACATGCACAGAGAGGGTTTTTTTCCACTCCTTCTACCTCCAGCTGCCACTGCAAACAAACAGCCTGCTACTTGCTGGGGGCAGAAAGCTCACTAGATGTGTTCCTGCAGTCCCTGAGGAGACAGCTGGTGCTGGTGCCACTGGAGAGAAGAGAGGGAAAGGGAGCAGAGGGAGAGAGAGAGAGAGAGAGGGAGAGGAGAAATGCTTGGCTGCAGGCTGTGTTGGTGGCTGGGCAAAGCCAGGGAGGATAACGTTTCTAGTCCATCATTCTGGGATACTAAAAAAGGTTGTCACCCTACAGCCATAGCTCTGTTTCCAGAACAGCACCTGAATATTCACATTAGCAGCAGAAGATGCCCTGTGGGATATGCTCCTCCTACACAAGGCACTGCAGGACCTGGCTCCTGTCCAATTTATTTGTTGTGATATGAGGTTTGACTGTTGTTACACTGTCCTCCAACTCCAGGCAAAGCTGGCAGAGCTGATAATGCACAACACCATCACAGGTGCCGTCTGGGGGAAATCTGAGACCTGGAAGCTGGAGGGATACAGAGGGCACCTGGGGTCTGCTGGTAGGACAGTGCTTTAGTTACTAGGGCCAGAGAGCAGCACCTTCCCTGATCCCCACTCTCAGATGTCAACAATGGGGATGGGAATGGGAATGGATGCCGTGTTCTACCCTGCATGCCTACTGCACAGCATTTAAGGAGCAAGTGCCCCTGCACGCCTCACCGGGAACAACACTAATGTCTACACTCACAGAAATAAATGCTAACGTAGAGGAAGGGTTAACATAGCTATTTTTTGACTACCACTACTTTTTTCAGCATATGATTCAACACCTAATTGCATCCATTTTGACAACAGACTGCAATACTGGGCACAGTTGTCTCTGGGAATCAATGCCTGGGCAGACACAGCTGGACTCTGTGGGACCGTGAAGTCTCCAAAATATGACATTTGCATTATATTAGCCATGAAGTGGGCTAAAAACCTCAGTCTTGATGGCTTGTTAAAGGCTCAGCTCAGAAACTGATCACTGTTATGCAGGCAGCTCAGGGGGGGCTGTTTCTGTGGATCCAGTTTGGCTATCTCCTTTGCAGCTCAGAGTCTGACCGAATGTACGCATGGAAATCAGTGCAAGAGGAAATGTCTCTGGGTTTATGTTGCTCTCATTTCTGCTTTTCAAGGTCTCAAAAGCCCTGGAGATGTGTTCCCAGGAGTAACATGGTCAGTGTGAGGCCAGCATTGGTGAAGGGCTTTGCAAGGCTTCTGACACCCCCTCTGTGTTCAACACCAGCTTGACTCACAGGCGGTGTCACTGCCTTCTGGGGATTTGAGTGACAGAATCAGGCCACACCTAGAAAAAGAAGTACATTGCTGCCAAGGTCTAACTTCCCATCTTTGAAACTCACAAAGGAAGCCTCAGAGTCTTGATCCCTTTTTTAATCTATGCCTCTTTGCATTTATTGTTTTGTTGCTGAGCCTTTTGGGTGATCTGGGATCATGCTTTCCACATCTTCTTCATGACCAGAAGGTAAATTTTATACAAAAGTCAGCACAGCTTCCTAAAACTGCCAGCTATTATGGGACTTTCAGGACTATCATGAGAGCTGGCACCAGTGTTATGTATGCTCCCACAGGGCACAGGCTGGCTGCACTCCTCTTGTGCCTGCTACTGGGTGCATCAGCATTCCAAAGGAGTGAAAGAAAAGCACGTTTCGGGCTGGAAATGCCCTGGCAAATACTGCAATGCTTAGATCTGAGAAATGGGAAAGAGGAGATGCATGTTTTCATCCCTTTGTTTACTCTTTATATTCCACAGCATGATATGTGCCCAGATGAGGATTCTGGTCTTTCCCCACCTCTGTAGAGGATCTTCAACAGCAGAATGAAAAAAGAACAGGTCAAGGAGAAGAGATGAACATGCAGCAGATGGAGCAAGATCTTCTTGCCATCAGTGGAGTTCTCAGATTTTCCTTCCTCCCCCTCAGACCTGCCTGTGATGTTCTGCCCCAAAATACAAGGCCTTGAAGCAAGCCCATTTCAGGCACAGACAGCGTACCTTTAGCAATACAAACATGCAAGGAAACGGGTATCTTGAGGATAGCAATGTATTCACACTTTGAATACTTACTGGTACCGAACCATTCACAGTGCACACCTTGCCCCGTTCTTTCCATGATGCCATGGTGCCACAGCAGCTGCTGCTGCAGGAGTGTCCGGGACTTCGGCAAATGCCCCCCTCCCCCCACACACACACTTGTGGAGCATGGTGGTGAGCTCACACCTCTCTGTGCTGGAAGAAGGGGGTTCCTACTCACCACGACACTAACTCTCAGCAGCTGCAGCGGGGCGTGCTGACGGGCTGCGCCATCCCAAATCCCGTCCCTCTGCGTTCCTGCTGGTTCCTGCCGCCCCGCAAGCCCTGGCAGCGGGCAGGCCGTGTTACAGAGAGCGGCCGCGGAGCACCGCGCCCTGCGTGGGCTTGGCCCGGACCCGGCC
>WEIT01025840.1:424904-455868 GCA_013389985.1 Dryoscopus gambensis | reverse complement strand
CGGCTCTTCCCCCGGCAGTTCGCAGGTCTGATTCGTAACGAAGCGGCCGCGCTAGGGAGTTTCCTTCCCTCTCGGGGTCTCTGCAGAGGAGCTTGGCTGGCAGAGGGGAGCGCAGGGCCGGCATCCCATGGATCTGGGCGGGTGGGGCTGGCGGGGGCCGCGGCGTTCAGCAGCATCCAAGCGTTCTCCGTGCACCCCTGGGGAAGGGACCCCTCTCCGAGCCTCCTGGGGCTGGCACGGCCGAGCCAGCTGCGCGCCGTGGCCGGGGCTGCGGTGGGCAGTGCTCCGGTCCGAAAGGGCTTCTGTTTTTCTGACATCCCACTGGGGCAGCGGCCCTTCCCAGGTCATGCTGACAGAGATCCAGGGCCACAGTTTTGGCCCTTCACACCGCCTGGATTACAGTGGTGACATTTACCAAATTCCCAAACGGCCAGCTGGCCTCGCTCTGCCCAATCTCCCATTACAGACAAATTTCATTATAGCTGAAGCGAAATAGATTCCTCATTTGGCACTTTTTTTTTTTTAAACTGACTTAAGGCCCAGTGCAGTGTCTCAGCCCCTGGATTAGCCTGCAACATGGTGTCCTAATGCACACTTAGCATTAGCCTTTGGAAGTGCCACAGAGCACAGCAAGTCCCCACAGGTGCCGGTGGCATCAGTGGTGTTAGCCTGACTCAGGATCACTTGCCTGGGCTACAGGTAACAGCACACCTGCAGAACAACTGCATTTTCAGGGTGCTGCTGCAGTGGCCTAAGAGCTCCCTCAGTTAATGGGCAGATGGAGCTTCAGTGCAAATGCAATCTTGGCTGGGGCATAATCACCCTCAGAATCAATTTATCCTGCTCTTAAAAACTCTCCAGTAAACACAATGTTTACAGTTGTTCAGTTTCTGGATGTCTGTAATGCTGGTAGGAGCATCAGCCGAAGGTCACCAGTTTCCATGCAGCTCTTCTTTTTTGGTCTCTCTGGGATTTGGTGTGAATGAAAAGAGCAAAAATCTTTTATTTCCAGATCAAAACAGGTTCATCTGAAGAATGTTTGTTAGGCATGTTAGCAGCAGCATAATTTGGTTGTGTGAGTAGGTTTCTGTCAGTTCCTCCTGGGGAAAGGAAGCGTGATTTCCTTTGTTTTTTTAAGAAGTCCTAGTATTATTTACTTTTCAGTGTAATCTGGGTGTTAAATGACAAAAACCTGGGAATTTACTACATGGTTCCATTCATTGTATATCATCTAATAAAGCCTTTTTAGGATAGCTGACTGATGTGTATGTAGAGTGGGTGGGAAGGAGCATGCATTAACGCTGTTGGCTTGGTTGATTGATGATGAATTAGAGCGCTTCCCGGTGTTTAAATACCTGCTTAACAAACCTGGCTCTGGAAACTGGCTTGGTGTGTCAGCTCTGGCTGGGTGAGACTCCTGCAGCAGAGGCAGAGGGGGTGAGCATTGAGGGAGGCCCTTCCCCTGGTGGTGAGGGCACCTGGCAGGTGTGTTCACCCGGCTGGCGTTGTGGGAGTGGATGAACTGGGAGCAGTGGCTCAGCATCAGACCTGGCACCACAGGCATGGGGTTGATTTGGATGCTTTGCAGCCTCGCTCCTGTTGGCTTTGTAGTGAATGACGAGTGGGGATGGTGGAGTCAGCTGACCTGGCTTTTTCTGGGGCTCAGATCAAGGGAAAGCTTCTCAGCAGCCTGGACAGCTCTGTCTCAGGGCAGCTGTGTCTCCTGCCTCTACTCTTGGAGCCCATTCAGCAGTCCTGCATGTGCCATGGGTTACCAGCCCTCTGAAAATCGATCTGCCTTCGGTAAACAGGCAATCAGATCATCTGCTGGAACAGACAGGAAATGGTCCTGGGCCACCAATGCTGCACTGGCTCTCCCCAGCAGCTGGCCTTTAACGATTTTTTCCAAAAGGTCGGGAAAGCCATCAGAAGCTCCAATTAGCTGTGACTGGCCTGGGGTCAGAATGATACACAAAATGATACACATGCTTTTTGAATAGGACAAAGGACTGAGCAAGGAGAAAACAATTTTCCCAGCCACTTCTAATAATGCCGTCTCACTGCCTTCTAGCTGTGTTTTGCCCTTCCACTGAAGTCCATCAAGCACCAGGAGCTGGGTTTCAGCTGGATTAACGTGCTGCGGAGAATCAGGCCTCTTCTCTTCCCCCTGAAAGGTGGCCCATCATCATAGCACCTTCCTTAGGGCACAAGGAGCTTCGCAGGGGAAGGACTCCCAGTCCATCCTCACAGCTGCCTATCACTCATTCCTTCTCCTTCCACATCCACTCTTCTTCAATCAGGCTCCCTTTTTCTACAGCCTTTACCTTTGTCATCTGTACACCACTGCCTCCCAGGAAATACAGTTTCCCTGCCCTTGGCACCCTTCATCCTCCTGATCTGGGCCAGAGAATGCCCTGCCACTGCCATCTCCACCCTTTCCTGACTGTGACTCTCAGGCCTGCTTCAAGTGCATTTGAAGAAGCCTTTGCTGACATACTTGCAGCATGAATCTTTTGCTCCTCTCCTCTAGACCTCAGCATTTCACAGGTCTCCTCTCTTCCCTCTTTTGCAGGCCCTTCCTCAGATTCCTTTTGGAGGGGGAAGGAGCAGAGGGAGTAACACTAGCAAAGCCAGCTCCAAAGCTTTTAGGGAGAGAGAGGGCAGTGCTGACAGAAGCAGCACCAGCTGGGAAGGCAGAGGTGAAGGGAGCAACCTTGTGCAGGGGAAGGAAGGACTAAGACAGTTCATCTAGGCACCGCTGTGTGGGTCACATCCCTCACAAAGGAGGAGCTGGTTGGGATCAAACCACCCTTCAGGTGAGGGACATGGTGGCCAAAGATACTACATGGCAGTTATCCTTCCACAGGATCCTTTGACCCTATGGTGGTGCAAGGCCATCACTGCCCTGAGGAATCCTCTTGGTCTTGCAGGAAGGTGTCCTCACCTCTGACATTGCCATCCACCTCTGCCTCAGGCTTCTTTCAGGTGTCCTGCAGCCTGTAACTGCCCAGCCCTGTGCTGCAGCCCTGTTAAGTCCAGTCAGCCCCAGTAAGGTTCAGCATGGGTCTGTACACCCTGGGGAATGCTCACCAGACATAAATGCTCTTGTGGAACCCAGAACTCACGTGGATGATTCCTTCCCGGTGTCTTTACTGCCTCTTTCAGACTGGCTGGTTAGAGAACCACTAGGACTTCCAGGCAATAACCAGACGTGGGATTCTGATGCCTGAGAGCGCTGGCCTTGAGGTTGCAATAGGAAACAGCAAATGGAAAACTTTGGTCTGGGAAAGCTCTGCAAAGTTAATAGGACCAGGCATCCTTCCTTCTGCTCCAGGCTGGTTCTGTTAGCTCATATCTGCTTAGGCTCAGTGTGGTCTGAACAGGTCTGACCCATCTCATCAGTTAATGGATGTTTGGAAGGAGTTCAGCTGGAGAATAATGGAGAAAGCAGGAAAAGAATACACTGAAAATGTATTCATCTGTAAAGCATCTGTCTTTAGAGAGTCATAAGAACACGCATACTGGATCAAACCAGGGGATAGCTCGCCCAAAAACCCATCTCTGACAGTGGCTAGAAACAGACACCTAGAGAAGAGTAGAAAAACAATGCAAGTATGTGTTCTTTCCTCCAGCACTCTCCCCACCTCCAGCTGTGCTCAGCTGCTCACTCTGAGCCACATGACTTCTGTGCATTTCATCCTTCTCAAAGGGTTTCTCTTCTGTGAACTTTTCCTAGAGTCTGCACAGACTCCTAGCATCAACAACATCCTGTGGCAAGGAATTCCCAAGTTCAACTGCAGCCTGTGTGAAGAACCCTTTGCTTTAAACCCGGCTCCTGCTAGCTTCCCCTATTATGTTTATTGGAAAAGACAGTAAACAATCAATTCCCGTCCATCCTCTTCAACAGCACTCTGAATTAACACCACGTTATTATCTCCTTATTGCATGTGGTGCCTAGAGACCTCTTTGCACAGGGCAGGCTATAAAGATGAGGCTGAGTAATAGTTGTTTGCCTGCAGTGCTTCCAGTCCAAAGCAGAGGAGGCAGGCAAAGGGCAAGTGCGTTACAGGAGAGCAGTGTGAGCCGACCATTCCTATTGCTGGCTTCTTTCTAAAGCTGCCTTTTTCTTTTGCAGGCAGCCACGTGGTGGTGGCTCTCAAGGAATTTTCCCCTTGCTTCTCCTGAAGGAGAACTAGGTCCTGAGCAGGATGCAGCAGCCAGCAGCTGGTGACGAGAGCACAGCCATTCTCTCTCCATGTCCACCTCAGGCCAACCCCACTGACAGCTCATTCTACACACGCCGCTGCATTACTGAGGATCCCAGCTGGTCCCTGGTCACTGTCCCCCACCTCACTGAGCTCTGCCTCCAGCACATCGTTCACAATTTTGAAAGTAAGTGGGAGTGCATTTACTCTAGGGTACATGGAAAGAGAGGGTCAGTCCCAGAGAGCAGAGGGTCAACAAGGCAGGCAGATGCATCTGAAAGGCAGAGTGTGGCACCCAGCCCTGCCAGAGGAACAGATGGGGAGGAACATCCCCTTGGGCAGCCAGTTAAACAAACTGTTTAGTTGCTAAGTATGTACTTGCGAACTCAGGGATGGCTGTAGTCCTCTGGGCTGCTGTCCAGGATGGGACTCTGTCCTGACCCTGTTCTATCACATCTTCTTTCATCCATGCTCTTCTGGACTCACCTCAACCATGACCGGGGCTGTGGAGTTGCTGTTTCCTGCTCTTGATTCATATACATGTTAGGGCAGCGCTCGAGGATGGAGCCCTGCTGTACCGAGCACTGTACAAAGAGATGGAGGATTGCTCCCTGCCCGGCGGAGCTATCATCTCAGTATTGTACTCACAGGCTCAGCCCTCCTCCATGGCTTTTGGTGGTGATGTGACAAGTTATATCCTCAGGCAGGGAATGTGCTTTTGAAGCAGGTGGACTGATGAAAACACAGCAAAACAGAAGAAGCATGTCTCATCTGAGAACTGACTGGGAGGGGGAAAAGAAGGGCCTACCTGTCTTTTTGGCTGACTCAGTGAAGTGGCAGCAAAGACCAAAGATAGCTTTAAGGTTATGTCCACACTGGGACTGTAAGACAGTACAGAGGAGCTCAGTGCTGCCTTATGCCAGGAGCTGATGGTACCTGGGGGCCTGAGCCGGGACACCCTTGCAGCCCTATCAGCCTCATCAGTCAGTTTGATGCCAAATGCGTTGGGCCTGCATTGTGCATGCATAAAAGCAGTGTGCTCATTGTCGTGGGGACCCTCTTGCTGTTACCTGAGCTGTGAGGCTGCACCTTGCCCACAGTGTGGCCTGAGTGAGCCCAAGTGAAGCTAGCCCAGCCCTGCCCATATGTGTCCCACCTCTGCTTGTGTCGTGGGACTTTGCAGAGAAGGTCACTGCAGTGTCAGCTGTACGACACTGGAAAATAGACTCCAGGAAGAGGCTGTGGTAAAACTGTCAGAGTCCTTAGAAAGGGAATGCCACAGAAACAGAGGAAATATAAAGCTAACCCCACTTTGTGTTTCATAATCTGGTCTCCCATGCACAGATAGGTCTCTCCACTGATGATTTCTGTTACTCAGCACAGCTGTGGACACGTAACCAAATATTCATAGTGTGAGAACTGGTGGCTTTTGTCTGGCATTTCTTGCCACAAAGAACTTCCACCAGAGAAGACAGCTGAGACTTAGGGCAAGCACTGGGATAGAGACTGAGGGGAAAGAGTACCTGGGAAAACAGAACTTATATTTAGACAAGGTGGACCTAAAAGCTAGGAGTGTGCCTCAGCAAAAAGGAACAGGAATCAATTTGAGGTAAGACCAATGCTTGAATTAAGATAAATAGGCACAAGGACCTGCATGAAAAGCACACCATTGTTCTCAAATACTGTTCTTCAATATGCTTAGAAACCAAAAGGGAGAAAGTTCAGCAAATGGTAGGCCAAGCTCTCCCAACACTGTAAGGCTGAATTAGTTCTCTTGGGAGCAGAAGTCCTGCTCTGAATATAAATGGCATTGAAACTAAGTTTAAATGTGGAGCTCTGTTTCTGGCGCAGTTCTCAAATATTATGAGTAAACCCAATTACGCTGATGTTTCATTGTAAAAGTTAGAAATCGTATCTGGAAACGTACAAATGAATCCTACATGTCTTCTGCCAACTTAGCTCTGTGCTCCAGCCTCTGGCAACTGAGAAGAGAGGCAGTATCAGCAGAGGGGAGGGCATAGGCACACAGCTGGGGGCCCGAGCAGAACCATAGTGCCAGCAATTGTTCCTATGCCCAGACCAACCCCTCATTCTTTTAATCCCTTCCAGAGAACCCTATTTTGAACTATCTTCTGCCTGAGCACCAAAGGAAGGTGGTGGACAGGCTCTCCACCAGCCTTCCACTCACTGTGACTGCCAACATAGTAAGCCATGAGGACTACTGGAAGAGGTGCTGCATCAAGCGCTGGCAAGTGTGTGACGTCTCCAACTATGGAGACAGCTGGAAACGGATGTTCTTTGAACGTCACTTGGAGAACATTGTGAAGTTTTTCGTCCCTAACACCACAGACCCCAAACAGGTCCTAGAGCTCATCCCGCTCTGCAAAGGCTACGTGCAGAAACTGGAGATTGATCAGTTCCTGCCACCTGTGCGGGTGGATCAAAAGGAGGAGAGCAATGACCTCACTGACACAGAGGAGGATGCTGACTTTAATGAGGCCTACACACATCACTACGACCTGAAAGATCTCATTACTGCTCTCCCTCACCTTGAAGAGCTTCATCTCACTTATAGTGTGAAGAGCTGTGGCATGAACTTTGAGTGGAGCCTCTTTAACTTCACTGAGCAGGACTGCTCCAACTTGGCTGCTGCCGTGAAGATGTGCCATAACTTGAAAGTAATATACCCCAAACTGAACCTTACTCCCTCAGCTAGATCTTCAAATTGCCTGTGCATAGAAATACAGGGACCAGTTTTGCTCGCTGGTAGCACCCTTCCTTTTGCAAGTCACAGAGTCTGTCAGAGTGCAGAGATGTTAACCTGCTGGCCTAGTGCTGAGTATCTTGTTCTGCCATGTCCTTGTTAGAACAGGTTGTCAGAGGATCGGTGAGAAAAATACTTGCTCCCACAAAACTTGTTGTTTGTAGCATAAGGGACAGCAGCACTCCACTGTTTTAACTCCTCATGTAGTTCTGGGAGGGAGGAGAGGAAAAGTCCAGAGGGAGCTTTTCATAAGGAGTTTTTGGTAGTTTTGCTCAGTAAATACATGTCAGCCTCTCCCAGAGGAGCAAAGACCCTCAGGGAGAGCATGGGGAAACACTCACACTTGCCTTAGAGCAATGAGGGATTTTCCTCCTAAGCACTAACAGTATCTTCAGCTCTGTGGGAACTGCAGTGCAGATACTCAGCCCTTCCAAAACAGCAACAGGCATTGCTATCCAGAGTGGAGCCAGAGTGAGCTAGATGAACTCCCCACAGATGGGCATGCTTTGGGAAATATGTCTTCATGACTTCCAGAAGAGAAATTACCTCTCTTGTGGCTATTAAGGTGCCCTGGCCACACAGGACATTGCACTGTGGTTACCATTGGTGCACATGTTCATTCAGACAGGTTTGACTGTGAACTGGAGTGGGTTCTGCTGCTAGTTGCTGCAGACATTTGGACAGCTTTATCTTGCTTTAATTTAGCCCCCAGTTAGAGATCTTGTGCAGTCAGAGCAGGGGAACAGGCGTTTCCACGAGACAAATCATTTTTCCATAGAATAGGCATGGGACATCAGTGGCATGCCCTGCTTGCTGGAAGTATCTGCCCAATAGGAAAGCAACTACTTGAGCCCGCTAGCTAAAGGTGTCTGCAGTGAAGGGAGATGAATCCCATCTGGTGGACCACAGGTTTAACTCCCTGATGATCTTGTGCAAAGCTCAGTCCAAAGCAGTGGGTGTTTTAGTGACCCTGGTTTTTATGCCCACAGGTTTTCAAGCTGACACGAAGCAAAGTGGATGATGACAAGATCAAGGTCCTGGCCCGTAGCTTGCTGGATCACCCTTGCCTGTTGGAGCTGGACTTGTCCCACAATCTCATCAGGGACAACGGGGCACAAGCTCTTGGCAAGCTGATCAGCCACAGCAGATTAGAAACCCTCGATCTGTGTAACAACCAGATCCATCACCTGGGGGCTCAGGCTCTTGCTCAAGGCCTGGCTGAGAGCTCCACCCTGACCTCCTTGAATCTGCGCCTCAACTTCGTGGAGGACAAAGGCGGCGAGGCGATCGGCCATGCCCTGCTGACCAACACCAGCCTGAAGTCCCTCCATCTGGGAAGTAATAACCTGTCAGAGCCAACTGCTGCAGTGTTCTCCCAGGTCCTGGCTCAGAACACCACTCTGGCAAGCATCAACTTCTCATGCAACCACCTGGGGCTGGTAAGAGAAGCCTCTTCTCCTTGCAGTCTGTGAGCCTGCGTGGTGGCCTTGCAAAGCAGTTGCTGAGCTGGTCTCAAAGCCACAGAGGCAAATGCATCCCTCACTTAGCATTCTTGCTAGGATAACAATCAGCTGTGAGCAGGGAAAAGACTCTAGCAGATGTAAGGAAGGAGAAGGAGAACGACATCTTCTGTGCATGAACATGCATTTGCCTCTCTCGTTACATCTAGTTCTGTTCATAGGGCTGAATCTGTCTTTGAGGCTTTGGGCTTCTGGGCAGAGAGGGATTTTCCCCCCAGGAAACTGAAAACGTCTGGGAAAAATCACAGAAGCTTTGCGCACGTGAGCATAGTTAATGATAGGCGGCATGAGATAAGGGTCTCATGCATATCCTCTGTGCTTTGGATCTGCCGTGCCATCTGTCACTCAGCAGCACACAGATAGTGTCACCCTTCCCAGAATTTCTCCTGTCCGTCACACGCTCAGAGGAGACTGTTAGAAAATTGGCTTGGTTGTTAAGCTTCTTTAACTCACCCTGTGGCCCTGGAGCGGTGCGGTGGGTCAGGGGTGTCATGTCTGTGTGCTTGTAAGTGGCTCCTAAAACATAGGCTTACATTTTCTAGACAGAAGAGCATCCACAGATCTTACTACATCCCATAAGAGCTGCAGTATGCAACATGCCCACAAACCAGACCGTTTCTCTTCTGCTGATTAAAAAGAGCTTTAGAAATCTGAAACTAGACAGCCAAAAGCAATCATGCTGGCTTTTAAACTTTCTGTGCTGCCTCAATTATTCTCACTGTCAAATAAAGAGACAGCAAGACCAGCTGTCCCTGCTGGCAGGAATATTGGCATCAGTGTGTTTGACAAGGGTTTTAAAAGGATTTGATGGCAGAAAACCTTTTGTGAGTTCTGAGTTTTATGGTCCTGGATGTGGAAAACCATTTGAGTTTAATGATATAAGGGGGCAAAGGTTGGAAAGGATAGAAGGATTTTTGTTTAGTAAATAATAATCTCTGTGCTTAGCATCTTCCTTCTGATGAGCACTCCTGTCACCCATTTGAAGTTTCATGGCAGCCCAAAAGCTGGCTGGTAATATTATCTTTGGGAAAAATGGGGGATTTCCTAGAGATGCATTCAATTCTGACCTCTGCATCCCAATAAAAAGAGACCTCTTCCCAGTCCTTTTTGCACTGCCCTTTTTGGCAAAAGGGCTAAGAGGCAGGGTGTTGGGATGAGGGGACCATCTGGATGGAGGAGATGGGGCAGGAGGTATATTTGGTACCTGAAAGGGAATAGCAACAGTGGGGAAAAGCTCAAATTGTCACATCCCTAAATACAGTGCTTCATGTATGGGGGGGAAATGCCTCAGAGTGAGTCGCCTCCCCAAGGCTACATCATATTTTCTGTCCCATGCAGGCTGGTCTTCAGTTACATGAGATATTCCCCTCAGGAAATTCAACCCAGCCTGGGAAATGGCATCCAGGCAGAAAACTGCCAGTACTGGGGCCCTCACCTCTGCCAAGATGAGGAACAGCACTCTAATCCATTTGTCCCCAGCCAGCAGTAAGCCAGGAACCAGGGGACAGGGGGGAGCAGACTCCTCTCAGGTTATCATTGCCAGATGTGCTATTAACCAGCCTGAGCCTGAGAACTCCTGACATGGTACCCAGAGGGAGTCATTAGCATGTGTCATATCACAGAGAGCTGCATAAGGTTACACTCCTCCTCTGCACTTCTCCTGTGAGCAGCATTTTGGACGTGGGTAAAGACCTTTATCCCTTTTGGCACCATCTCATGGATGTCCCACTGACAGCAGCAGAAGTTGCCCTGGGGAGGAGGGAAAAGGAGCAATACACTTCTTTTTTGGATGTCCTCCTTTAACCATCCCCTCTCATCCTTTTGCAGGATGGTGGGAAGCAGCTGCTTGAAGGGCTGGCAAACAACAAGACTTTGACCGAGCTTGATCTCCGCCACACAGAGGTGGAACAGGAGACTGATTTCCTCATTCACCAAATCGTGTGGGGCAACCGGGAGGCGGTGAGGCTGGGATCTCTGCAGCACCCCACTGCTGAACGCCTCTGAATAAAATGCTCCAGGGAGCAATGAGCTTTAGGTGTGCAGTCTTGGAAATATTTTACTTCAGGGTCTTGGTTTTATTTGTTTTTTGGAGAAACACTTAACTTGCAGCTGCCACCGCAGCCTTTCCCAGACCCCCATCATCCAACCTGTGACTTAACTGGAGACAGACATTAGATCTCAAGGCACTGTAGTGGCACCACAGAGCAATCTGCCTCTTAAATCACTGCACCCTAAATCTCACCTCCTCTGATGCTTTTATATGCTCCAGCAGCAAGCTTACTTCAGGCAACTGAATATTGTTCCACCTGTAAAGCAGGTAAGATGAAGTCTCTGCCACCTAAATGGTCCAGTCCAGACCTAACTTTAAGGTTTTGCTGAGAGGATGTGAGAGGCATAGAGGATTGAGGGAATCTTGCTTCTAGTTCCTCATCAGTTTTTTCTGGGTATTGGTCTGCTCAGTAATCTATTTGTATTCATAGTAAAATCTGTCTGGAGTCTGATACGGGTGGTGAAAAGTAAATAGAAATAAACTCAATAATCAAGAGGTCTCACCACTGTGGTTTCCTGTTTTGGGTTGCTCTGCTTTTGATCAGTGCTAGCCTGCTTTGCAAGAGGTGAATTCTTTACAACCAGATGCTTACCTTACCCAGTAGTGTTCTTCTGTGCAAACCTGTCCAAAACAATCTGTGTTTTGCATAACTTCAAGCTAGAGGGGTCCCTTCAGGACTGCTGGCCCACACAGCTCACAAGTTTGAAAACAGTGCAGCTTCCTTGGGCTTGGAGCAAAATTGAGCAGCTTCCTTCTGCTCTACAGGCTGTGGTCACCTGAGGATGGGACAAGGCACATACTTGACTGAGTTTGTCCTTTGACCACCCTGCTCTGGAGATATCAGGGAATTAAGCAAGTGGGTTGACTTCCATCCCCTCCCGCCCTCTGAGCAATGCAGGAGCTTCCCGTGCCTCCCAGCCCTACCCAACGCCAGTGCTCACAGACCCACTGCTGGCAACCACCTCAGTGAATCATCTGAAACTTTTATTACACCGATTTGGTTTACAATCTTTGTACTTTGATATTTCCAACAAAAAAGGCAACATTGTGATATACTGTTTGTACATATATAGAGACAGACAGAGCTAGATCATATTGACAGAGTTGAAAAGTAAAAACTGTTTCCCAGTGTTCACAAAAGAATTTATTCACGACGTACCCGCTTCTGCCTTGCCCTGCCTGATGGATACAGACACAGACGGTGCCACCAGCCCCTGGCCGACAGGACCTTTACCTGCACCGTGTCACGCCCATATAGATCAGAAAGGATGGAGTGCAAGGCTGCCCTGACAGCAGGGGCCACACAAGGGGTGCGGACAGGGCTCAGCCCCAAGCCCTCACAGGTTTGTGCAGCTCCCTTCCCAACTATTGATGGATGCTCCAGGGGCTACATCCAGAAGAATTCCTAACCAGCAGTAGCAGCTGTGAAACCTCCCTACCTGGGCATCTCCCACTACTTGTTTCTCATCCTCGAGACCGAGGTATTGAATATACTTATTAACTTTTATTTGCATTTACAAAATATTTTCACTGGATGACACACCTCAATGAGATGAGCACTCATGTTCAGAAACAGCAGAAAAGACCCAGATCAGCATCAGGCTGATGAAGCAACAGCTCCAGCAGCAAGGGTGGGGGTTTAGTGGGGGTGGCCTGGTCCTAGGCAAGCCTGCCTGTAGCTCCACGGACAGGGCTGCAGCTGGTCAGCCAGTTGTGCAATGAAAGCTCATGCTTGGAGGGCAGCGATGAGATCCTGCAGACATGCTAGCAGACACATGAGGAGGAATTGGCCACCAAAGCCAGTAAGGACAAGTGAAGGAAAGAAAACGGCTTGGGAAAATGTGTCATCACCAGATAAACTTCTGACTTGCTTTCCAGGATATTCACTGCTCGTTTTCCTGCAAACAGCTGAGACTGTTAACACCACTTAAGCACCCTCCAAACCCACTCCTGGGCTGCCACATGCAGGAATGCCTGGACAGGTAGCTGTTGCCTGGAGAACTCTTTGCCCTCTCTCCCATCAATCTCTTGGCCAAAACGCAAGGTCCAAGCCAAGCAGCCTGCACCACTTGCTCACACCCAAGACCAACAGTCAACTATCTGCCAGTCCGCAAGGGCTGAAACCATTTCAAACACCACACGCTCTGGCCACACAGCAACAGCAGATTGTTGGCGTGTGAACATTCCTGCTGTGTGGTGGGTCACTTGTCAGCTCCAGGTCCAGTTACCACAGAGTGGGTAACTAGCTGGTCACTCTGTGCTGAGTGCAGGGCCAGAACAGATCCCTTAGCTCTCCCATGAGCTCTATCTCCAAGGAGTACTGGCAGGCTTTGAGGAGGGGGGTAGTTTGTGGGCCTCCTTCTAGAGGAGGGAATGAGCTTGGGCACTGCCACCACCCACCAACACAGCATGAGCAGCACTCAGCAGAGGGACCCCAGTCAAGCTGGGAGCATCCCCTCACCCACAGGTCTGTGCCAGAGAGACGGTGAGAGACGGGGTGGCCGGAAGGTAAAGAAGGGGGAATGACACAAGGGCTTGCACTTGGGCTGTGCCAGCGGGTGTCCCATCAGGCCGGAGCAGGGGCACCCTTCTGGCTCCCTCCCACAGCAGATGGCAAGCCCGGCTTCCACTGCTCTGAGCAGAGCGCACACGGCAGCAGGAGACAGTGGCCAGCTTCCCAAGCCTGGCGGCTTCTGCTCACAGAGACCCAGGCATCGATTTGCAAGGTGTCACACTGGCATATGTCACAAACAGGATGGCAGGTTGATTTTGAGAACCGACTGGGGGAGGAGAAGCAGGCTGCCACAACGATGAGCAGAGGCTGTGCACAGAAATGGTTGCTGTGCTCAGCCTCCCTTGGCTCCCACGGAGCTGGATTTGTCCAGGCTGAGCTGTCCCTGTCTGTTCCATACCTGCTGGCCCTCTGCAGTCAGCCACGGTGCTGGTGGCTGGGGTTCCACAGCCCAGGGGAAAATGGAGTTCCTGTGCACTGCCTCTGGGACAGCACAGTGGGGTGAGGAGGAAACAGCACACTTCTAGAACACAGTGCCAACCACTCCTGGCCTGAAACACACCCAGACAACTATCACAAGCTCTCCCAATCACTGGGGCCCCAGTGCTGTATTCCATCAGCCCTACAGCACCCGTGCCCTGTATGCAGCAGCTTCCCTCCGAACTCAATCACCAGCTAGCCCCATGTACCACCCTGCTGACAGGGCACTTTTGGCTAACCTAGATCCTTTCGTGCTTCTTCAGTTGAAGTGAAGAGGGATGAAGCCTGAGCTCATTTGGCTGGGAAGATGGGAAGTGGCACAGAGCCAAGCCCTGCATCGGCTTTCCTAGGTGGAGGGGATGGCTCAGAAATGAAGTGTTCCTCCTCCCTACAGGGTACGCCTGAAATAGCCAGGCTTGTCAGATCTCTGTCTCTGGCCGTGATGGATTAGCCTCTCCAAGGCACAAGGCAATTTATTCATTAGCGACATTTACACCTTGTGGCTGCATTACCATCGTGGTTGGTGACACGTGCTCAAGCTGTCAGTGCTGGGCTTGGAGGCGACATTGCTGTTCCAACAGCGAGACATGGCCTGGGCACCTCAGCTTAGGAATACCTCCTGCCTGTCTCCTCAGCCAGTGCACATAGACTGCTTTGAAAGCCCACTCTGTTCCCGAGCTTCTCCATCAAATGCCCTGCTCCATTTCCCCCCCACCCTCCCTGCCTTGCAGCACTGTTGCTCCAGCACCGCATCCTCCTGCCCCATTTTGCCTTCTATCTCCTGTAAAAACCACCGCCTTCGCAAAGCCTTTTACAGCTGTTCTCAACCAGCCCTCTTCTTCCCATGTCTTGCGGAGCATTCACATGCTATTCTGCCCTCTGCCAGCTGCCCTCAGCCCCAGCAGAGAAGCACAGTTGCCATGTTTGGATACTTGTCCAGCAGACATGCTGCTTTCACCATGATGCTGTCCCCTGGTCCCGCACTGCCACAACAGCTGACCTGCCTCTCCTCTCCTTCCTGGTCTGGAGACCAGGACCACCAAAACATCAAGGCCTTCTGTTTTCTAACTTCAGACAGGTGCTGTGAAATTCTCTGGGAAAGCACAAAGTGATGCCAAAATGATGCCAGGATGTGCTGCGGTTGCTCTGCACCAAGCAAGCAGAGGGCATACCAGGGCAGGGAGCACTGCTGGAAGGCTGTGCACAGGCTATGGTGAGGTCTGGCCACCAGCATGCCTGTGGTCATCATGCATCTGCTGGCATTTCATGGCTGGCCCATGGTGCCCAGCAGGGAGGGGACCAAAATGATGTGAATGTACAGCTGCAGAGCAGTTCAGGGAAGGGGAGTGCTTTGGCTAGCTCAGAGGAATGATGGTTTGCACAACAGGTTTGGGGAGAGTGAGAAGAGCTGGAAAGCGTTGTCCAGGGAGCAGATCCAGCAGCTCTCCAGTTTCAGGCAGCCAGCAGTGGATTAGCTTGTTCTCAAACACAGCTTGCTCCATGCTTTTATCCCTGCCCCCTGCCACTCGCTGCAGCAAATGTGACACTTCACACCATCTCCTCATAGAAACCAGGTCAGGAGTTTCCTCTCACGAGGAACAAGCAATGCTCTGTCACCCTGAGAAGCCCTTGCCCCAAGGATGGATGGGTGTCACCACACCAAAGCCACAAACATATCAACCCTCTGCAGGGCCACAGATCCCAGCTGTGCATGTGCACGCAGAACCCCACCCTGCTATGTCTGGGTAGATGGCCATGTCACACCTCCAGGGGCAGAGAAAGATTTTAAACTCCGGCCTCTGTTTCTGATCAACCTACCCCACTGCAAAGCCACAGGGCCACCATCCTGATCTGCCTTGAGCATTCCTTCTCCACCAGCACAGCACATTACTAACAGAGATGGAAGGAGTGGAGAGTTTAAACCCACATTACCACCAAAAATATTTTTTTTTTTAAGCAAGGAACAGCAATGTTAAAAACTTCTCACAGCTGTTAAGGCCTTCTAGTTGCATTTCAGTTTGAAAAAGCTGTTGGCATTTCCAAAGTGAAATCCTGTTATTTTGGGGTCTAGTTGTCACCGCTGTTTGCCCAGACAGTGGAGCAGTGCTGCTCCATCAGACACACTGCTACTCTCACTCCCCTGTGCTCGGCCCCTGGGGACAGGCTCTTCCTGGGGGCAGGTGCAGCACAAACAGAGCCCACCAGCTTCTGCTGGGGCTGGGCAGGAGGAGGTGATGCCTGCTTTCAGCTGATCCTCCCTCTGCATCTGCTTCTGCAAATATGCATAGACTCAGGCTTGGGATTTTCCAAACTCTCACTCTGACTGGTTCATGGGCTGCCATCCAAAGTCTGAATTCATGTCACGGCAGCTGATGGCGCTGCTAATGGACGTTGGGACCATGGGACTGATACAAAGTACTACGTCATCTCACCACATTCTAGCTAGGCTTTTTCTTTCACTAATGTGAGTAGCTAAGATTGCAGAAGCAGCTTGTGCTGATGGAGAGTGAAAGAACCTCATGTGTCTGTATGTGAAGTTATTTTGTTCTACAAAATCCACTAAATTATAATCACAGTAGGTGATCCATCCATTCACAGAGTTCGAAGGACTGGGGAGAGTTCAGGATGGGCACCAGTTTCTCACACGCTTCATTTCCCCCAAATGAAGTTTACAAAAACCAAACAAACAAACAAAATGGCCCAACAAAAAGAGTCTTCCTGGGAATGGGGGAGGAATAAAACCCACTTAGCTTTCCAGCAGCCGCTGTGCTTATTCTCAGTGCTGGATGGCCATGCTGCACATTGTAATGGGCTCCTGAAAATTTGGCAGCTTCTGGAAGAGTTGCATAGGTGGATGATATACCTGTTAGTAGAGCCTGTTTACGAGCTGAAGGAAGAGGAGCTTGTTGAACTCCACAGGGAAACTGTCCCTCCCCCAAGACACACATGAGGTAAGGAGAGAAGGAGGAAGGGCAGGCCACGAGGCCATGGGTCTTGCAGGTTCAGTTCTGTCCTTGAGACCTCTTTTCCCTCAGAGGCGGAAGGGCTACGGTCCTGTGGGAGCAGGCTCCTCTCCCAGTGCTGTGGAGGTGCTGTGGAGGTCAATTTGCTCGTTAGCTTGCTTTTGAGGGAGTTGACGAGATCGCATCCATGGGCATAACGTTCCCCTTGGCGGAGCAGCTGTGATGGAGGCAGTAGAGCAGAACAATTCAACCCACTGCTTGTAGAAACTACAGATATTCAGCATTCATTCAAGTTGGCCAAGTCCCAACACAAACTCTATGCATCAAAGCAACACTGTGACAGATCAGTTTTTCTGGATTCAAGGACAGACCCCTTGGAGGAGCTGCTAAGCCAACCTCACATTGGTATAGTACCACTGGCTTCAGTAAAATTACACCAGGAATGAACATAGCCCATTAATTTCTACCTGAAGTGTGACTGTGTCCCCTTTCCACTTCTTCCTAGAATGCCCACAGGGAAAACAGCCCTAGGCAGGCTCAGGCCCAAGTCCCCACGGGGGTCCCAGGTCCTATGAACCAGCCTTTGGTCCCCATGCATACCTGGCTCAGTGGAGAGTGTAGGCCCAAGTGCATCACAGGAGGCAGCAGCACCAGATAGAGCTGTCACTTAAACTGTGTCTCATTTCTGACATTACCTGGATCCAGATTATATTCCTACAGAATTTATTCTAACCACTGAATATGAATGAAACATGATCAGAAGGACATATCCCAACTTGAGACTTACAGCTCTTTGGTAATACAACATCTTGGTGGTGGTGTAGCATTTCAGACCCAGTCCCTACAGCGACTGCAGCAGAGTAGGGGCACACTGCAGCAAGTCTGTACCCTGCTAAAGGCAGCACCCTGGTGACATTAGACAGCAGTATTGAAGCTGTGGTTAGAAAGGCTGGAAGGAGAGCTTAAAAGGCATTATTTGTCCCACCTGCTAACCAGCAGGTGCTGTTTCACTGGCATCGGATGCTGCCTAACTTTCTTACACTTCTGTTTAATAAATCTTTTCCTGCAGCTCTCTCCCCATGCGCATCCATCAGTTATGAAACATCTCTGCAGCCTCTTGAGTGAAGAGACAACAAAGAGGGCAGGGACCAGCTGGATGTCTAATGTGCATTTTATGAGGAGTAGAAAGGAATGGGGGTCCACTTGTTTGACAATGGATGAACAGCAGCTTCCCCAGCCCTAATACTGCGTATTTGCCTGGAAGGCCTGGCCTTCGCCACAGGCTCAGACTGCCTCTCCCCATCCTAATAAATGCCCCTACAGCTGCTCACCCCGACAGCCCTCTCTGAAACCTCCCTCCCTGGTGCGGAGTGAGACATGACACACAGTGGGCTCAAAGAAGTACCACTTGGCTGGTTGGTGTCATCGACAGGTTCTGCACAAGCAAAGTACTAGGCACTACCTGGGAAGCTCCCACAGTGCTACAAGATAGATAAATGGGTGCTGTCTTGATGATCAGCTAATCCAGAGCTTCTCACACACTCCTTTCTCTCGCTCTTTTTCTCTAGTTCAGAAAAGCTAGAAAGCTTTCAAGTACCTGACAAGCGTACCAACAGCAACACAAAACACCAAATAGCCCAAACTAATTCTCCAGCCTTGCAGCAGGAAGGACTAACCCTCTTCTGGGTTGCATTAGCACCGTGAAGGGCCAGGAAGAGGAGCTGGTAGCGTTCCTGCCTCCCTCCTTCTGGTACGGGAGGAAAGCCTGCTGCTGAGTGCAGTGCTGAGCCTGATTCTCAGCCCATGGAAAACTGCAATGTTTGAATGATGTATGGAAAAAACCAAAGCCATCTGACTGCGGAGATCCTCCCAGTTATTGCCCCCATCATACTGACAAGCACCCAGCTTTGACCTTCCCAGAGGGTGATGTGTGCTATCCTGCTTTCCTTGTATAAGGGGCCAGCAGCTCTGTGTACTCCACCCACTTTGAAGAGATCTTCTGCATCAGGAATGAGGACACAGCCACCCTGACAGACCAAGGCATTGCTTGCACCTTTGGCCCTCTCCCCTTGCCTGGGCCAGGCTCAGAGCAGGAGTGACATACTCACTACACAGTGAAAACTTCTGCACCACCACTCAAGCCAGAGTTTGGCAAGTGAGATCAAGACTCTGGGACTGATGAAGAGAAGGCTACAGATAACAGGCCTGCTTTTGTCAGGAAGGCCATGAGAAAAAGGAAGAGAGCGAATTAGACTCACCAGTCAATGGAGAAGTAATGGGATTAAGACACAGCAGGGAGAGCTCAGGTTAGATATAAGGGAGAAGGCTATCCTGGGAGGAGCAGATTGGGCCATCGAATGACGTGCGAAAGGAATCATCATCACCAACACGGATACAGCAGAGAGCAGACACAAGTCTCAGAAAGAGCAGACAGCTGACTGCTGCACAGCCCAGAGCTGTGGTGGGTGATGTGCACACGCCAGGAGATGGGACCACTCCACCATGGAGAGGCTGTGCACCACAACAGGGACAGGCCATCTCTGGGTATCTGTGCTCGTAACCTGAGCCATAAGGAGAATTACAGCAGCTGCCCTTGGCCCAGGGCACTACGGTCTCTCACCAATACTTAGGAGGAAACCCTCTTTGCCAGCAGTGTCCCATGCCAGGAGACGCAAGGGAGAGCCCAGTTTTCTGCTCTGAACTTTCCTGCCTGACTAGACATGCCAGGACAAACCCTAGTTTCACTCTCTCCTCTTCAGCTCCACCACTTCTCTGTCTAGCCACCAGGCAGCTCCTGTCCCTGCTGCCCAGTCCTGCTCCCTTACCATGTCCAAGTGCACCATCCCCCCTTCCTGAGCCTGAGGCAGGGCACAAATATCTCCACCCTTGAGAGAATGGAATAGAATGAACTAGGAGGGCACCTCTACCTGGTGCACTGGGGTAGCAGGGCCAAGAATATGAGGGAGGGGATCTCTGAGAAATCCTGGCATGCAGTGGGGAACACCAGCTAGAGAGGTCCCACTTCTCAGGGTACTGTGGGTCTGGAACAGCCACAGACAGTGGCACTGGGACTACAGCTGGGACCTGGCTGCAGCTGGCACCATGTACATGGGGAAGGTGTTCAGCAACAGGAAGACAGTATGGATCCTGCGGGTCAAAAGAGTAGCAGTGCCTTGAAGATCCATGTCGATATCCACCTGGATAGATCACCTCCAGAATAAGATTCCATAGGTGAAAATGGGGCCAGAGGAACAAGGAAGGCATTCTCATGGAAAGCCCCAGAAAGTGCCAAGGACAGGATGCCTGAAACTCTGCTGCAGGTGCTAAAAGCTGGGGGGCACAAAGGCCCTGCTAATCTGTCCCTATTGTGAAGACTGTCTTTGCCCCAGGGAGCTAAAAGGCCTGCCAAAACTTAGACAAATCCATCTGTCCAAGGCACCTTGGAGGCTGGAGATAGAAAGATGAGCCACTACAGCCTAATTTAAGCAATGTGCAGGAGATTTCAAAGAGAACATGTCAGGAAGGACAAGCAGGGATCTCATTCCTCACTAATGACCCGTTGCAGCTCCACTGTCTCAATTCACTGGGACATACAAGCACACACCATTATCTCTCCGGAGTCACAAGGACACTGAACACTGGCCTTGGCTTACATTAGGCCCTTGGAGAGAGAAGCACGAGTGCACAGCAAGCCAAATGTCATTACTAAGCAAGGAAATCCCAGGGCTGCTTTTGCCCAGTCTGAATCTGTGCCAAAAATAATGAGAACAAAATGCAGAGAGGGATGTGCCTACACCGGAGACCTTATGCTTCTCTGTCCTCCAAGGGACCCTCTTCTTTAAGCCAACATCTAGCTCTGGTAGTGAAAGTAAGGGCAGATGCTAAGACAGAATCATAAACAGAGTGAGATTCTCGGGGACTTCCTGTTCAAAGCACTGTTGTTTGCAGTTTAGCACCCAAGATCCATGAGGATGAGGTGACTCAGAGGGCAAGAGACACGAACCAGGATATGCAGGGCATGAAGAGCAGAACAGACTGCTCTGGGGGAAAAGACAAGTGGAGCCCTACAATGCCCACAGGTGCTGACCACTCCAGGCTTGCCAGCAAGAGATGACTTTCAAAAGAGGACCAATGTGGTACACGGATGCATTTGCAGCCTCCTCAAGACGTGGGAGGCAAAGCAGTACAGCAGCATAATGAGAGAGAGAGACCCCTCATTAACAGCTGGCAGGAGGAAGATGGCTACACTAAATACAGTGCCTCACTGTTTGCCCTTCTGCCACAGATGGGGAGGCAGACACCAAGCTCAAATGCCCAGGTGCCAGTGGACTTGCCCTTGTCACCCAAGGCCTGCTACTCTTAGCTGCTGTTCACCCCAGCTGATGAGGGAAGCGGGCTGAGGCTGAGGAGTGGTGCTGTCTGGAGAAATCGCTGGCTGATTTGGCACGCACTCCCCCAAAGAGCTGACTGAAAAGGAGACAGCTTTTCTGAGAACAAGGACATGAGATCTGGGGATGTGTTGCTGGAGGAGGGAAAGCCAGGAGTCTGCATGCTGCAGACACTGATGCAGCTTCAGTGGTACGAAGGCTCTTTGCCCAGTGTCACTGAGATCCTTTCCAGCAGGGTGGAAGGGGCAGCACAAAGCTCAGAGCAACCTGCTCTGACAAGAGCGAGGCAGAAAAACCCAGTAGCTATATGAGCTACACAGAAGCCACCTCACTTCTCACAGCCTGACCTCCCTGCAAAAACCTCTGTCATGCAAAACATTCCATTTCAATCAGGGTCTCCTCTGTCGTATCCCCGGCCTCTGTTCTGCAGAGCATCCCTCTTGGCAGATGCCTTTGGCACGGGTCCTGCACCAATAGTAGGGTCCCACAGAAAGGGAATCCTTTTGCTCCTCCTTTCCCCAGCCCAAGTTCACAATGTTCCAGCATGCTTTTGCATTTGTCCCTCCTATCCCCTCAGAGCTCTCTGCCAAAAAGAGGCTTCCAGGAGCCTGCAGCTCAGAGTCCACAGCCAGAGCCCAGATGCATCTCATGCAAAATTTATTCGTGCAGACATGCACCAACCTGCTGCTCCATTATCAATAGGTGAACTGCAGCTGAACCTACCAGAGACTTCCTTGATGCTTGGCTGAACCAATTAGGACTCACTTCAAAGTCAGGAAGGGTCCCCAGCCACTTGATGTGCCACCTGATACCATGATGTCTGTCCCAGTGCCATCCTCTTCCCCTTCCCCAGCTCACCAGGGGCCTCCCGTTTTCTCTTTCCAGCTGAGCCCTCCTCCAGCAAACACATCAGTAGCATTGCAGATCTCTGCTCCATCTGAATTTGCACATTCATCCTTTCCCTGGTGCTGCATGCCCAAACAGAAAACCCTTTACCAAGGGGATGCTGACTCACAGCTGGCATGCCAAAGCTTCTTAAGGAGCTGAGCCTGGGACCCTCTAGAGGCAATGCCATCCCCAGCAGTGAGAACAAAGTAACAGTCGGAGCATGGTCTAAAAAAAAGTGGGGAGGGTGGGGAATGGTCAGGGAAGAAGGGGAAAAGCTGGATTCGTGGCTTTCAGCCTTTGCTCTAACCTGCTGCTCAGCTCCACGTGCCTGGGTACCCCTGACCTTCCGTCACAGGCAGCGACACTCTGCTCGCAGGGGCCTGTTCTCCTTCCCCCTGTGAGGGGTCTTGCTCCAGTGTGGGAAGCAGGGTGGGCAGAGGTGCAGCAGGGTTCTTTTTGGTGGCTGCTGGTTCCTTGGAGCACAAGCCAGCCAGGAAGCAGGGCTGGGAGCCAAAGCCACCCCCTCCCTGCATCAGACCTGTCATTTTATTCCCCCCTTTGGGTTTTGATACCATGAATTACGGTTCTGCGGTTGGTTTGGTTGAATTTTTTTTTTTTGCATGTGGTGATCGGTCTAGAGTTCTGTGCCGTGTCAGGGGGAGCATCAGCATCCACCCCTCTGGGAGGTCAGAGCCACAGCGGGGGAAGTTTTTGCTGGCTGCCGGAGCAGGATGCCACGTCCGCTCCATCCTGATGTCCTCCTAGGCTATCCCCCTTGTGCTCCTCACCCCAAATCCTGCGCTGGCTCAGGCCAGGCAATGGACAACGAGATCTCACCGCCTTCTGCTTTCACAGTGAGGTCTCCACGCAGGACCCATTGCGATGGAGGTGACGGTGGTCGTGGTTCAGGCAGCCTTCGTTGCGGTGTACGATGAGGACAGGGAAGTAGAGGGCATCCTGATAAGGAGGAGGGTCTTCCTCCTCCACAGTCACCTGGCTGGAGAGGCGTGTCTGCTCAGTGGGGCAGCTCTGCTCGTTCAGGCTGCCACTCCGGCTCTGCCAGAGGCAGCTGCGGCGCGAGCCGTACAGGCGGCCCAGGGAGAAGCGGCTGCTGCTGAAGGGAATCCTGGGACTGCCGTTGCAGATGCTCAGAGCACTGCGGGAGAAGATGGAGGAGCTGCTTATAGTCCTGTGGCACCGCTCGCAGTTCTGCCGGTAGCCCCCATAGCGGCAAGCTGAGTAGCTGGTGCAGCCAGAGAGCCCCACCAAGTCCATCAGGACTGCTTCCGAGTAGCTGGGCACCAGTTGCTGGTTGGATCGTATGTGCCACTCCAGCTCGGTGCTGTCCACCGTGTTGACACGGGGCATCCTCCGGCAGAAGGAGCGCTCCTCGGCCGGTGTCACTGCCACGTAGTCGAACCCAAAGAGTTTTTCCACGTGGTAATGGACATAGGAAGTGCGGTACTCATTTAGCACCCGCAGGGGCCAGGATAGGGTCAGCAGAGCTGCCACCCAGAAGACATAGTGAGATACGTACCAAGGCAGGTTGTCTGGGTCGGAAAAGGCCACCATGTATTCCTTGAAGTCCACATTTTTGAGGTGCATCCCCTCCCTGGCCTCCATGTAGTCGTCTAGGCCCTCGTTCTCCGTGAAGAAGCGGGCCCGCTGGGTCAGATAGGAGTTCTCTGACTCCACATTGGCAAAGCTGAAACACTTGGTGAAGCGCAGCCGTGTGGCTGGGTAGCTCTCCAGGTCAATGAGGTCCTTGGAGATGTCCTTAACTCCGCAGTTGGAATAATCAAACTCGGCCTCTGCCACGTGGGTGTTGACCCGCTCGTGGTACACTTGGGTGGTGGTGTAGGCGTCCCCGTTGCGGTAGCGGGTAACCTGCCGGGTCCTGCGCACGTAGTGGTAGCTGATGGCCTTCCACCAGATGCAGGGGGTCGCCTGCTGCATCCGCTGCACACGCTCGTGCACACTCTCCACGTCTACCTTGTACTGCAGCTCGTTGCGCGTGTAGCAGTGCCAGCACTCCACCAGGTACACCACGTAGAGCATCACCAGGAAAGCCAAGGGGATGTAGACGTAGCCGTTGGAACAGGGGCTGTCGTGGTACATCATGGACTTGCCCTTGTAAGCGCTGTCAAAGGTCAGCCGGGTCACCTTGGTGACATGGCACCAGGTCATGGCTCCCATGCAGCCATACATGAGGAGGGACAGCAGCAAGCATTTCCAGTGGGACTCTCGGCACAGGGACTTGCTGAGAGACTGCTTCACCGGCCTCTGCTGCTCCAGGGACGGGGGAGGAGAGAGAAAACAAGAGAGGAGTCAGTAGGCCGCAGCAGCACGGGAAGGGGAGCAGGCAGCAGGGTGCTGTGGTAGCAGCACCTATAGCTCTGCAAACAATGTCAAACAGCAGATGCTTTGGGGCTCCTGGCCAGGATCTCTCACAGGAGGACAGTCATACAGTGCAGGAAACTGTCACCCCCACTTCCCTTTGTGGTGCTCTGCCCCTCCCTGGGAGACAGAAAGAGCCCAGCTGGACACAGGGAACCAAACCACTGCAGAATGGCAGAGGACAACGCTGTCAGCCGCACCCTGGGCATCCCCCTTCTTCAACAGAGAGTAACCCCTACCATTGCCACTTCCTAGGGAGAGGTGTTGGAGCACAAGATGAGAGCCTGGGTGATCTCCTCCACATTCCTCAGCTTTTGCACCCACCCCACCAGCACAGGCAGCTCTAACTGATGTCACCCCACCTGAACCCCCCACCACAGCTCGTCCCACTGCACACGAGTCTCTCTCCCCCTTCCCACTAATGACCAACAGCAACATTCCAATTTCTCCCACCAGGGCGGCACAAGCTGCCTGGGGTGCCTGTAAGATGGAGAAACAGACCTTCTGCAGCTGGGAAGGTCTGTGTTTGGTAATCACAATTCCCACTACAACACTTGGCAGCCTAAGGAGCTCTGAAGTGCTTCTCAAGTGCTTTATAAACCACACCAATGAGAAAGTACTTTTCCACGACTGAAATGCAGCCATCTCTGGTAGGAGAGAAGGCAAATATGGAGTAACATCCTAAAAAGTGTTCAGGCTGGAAGAGAGGAGCATCCTACCAATCTGCAGCAGCAAGGAGGGCAAGAGGCCACTCACAGCTGCTGGCAAATGTTCCTGCTTGCACTGGGATTCAGCTGTGACAGCCCACACTTCTGAAAAACTGCTCACAGGTCTTTCATGATGAGGAAAAGGCAGAACTTCAGCAACAGAACTTTTTAAAGGGATTGCACTGGTGCCTTTACCATAGGAACAGTGCAGAGTTTGACACAAACCCATGAAAAAACTTGGTTAAGGAAACCTCTTTCTCTCTGCAACACTCTGAAGTCTCAAGTATTGATCCAGCTTTGTCTGTGAGACCTGACATCATTCCACCCAAAGAAAGAAGAGGCAAAGAAACTATTTGCTTTCTTATACAAAAGATTTCATCCAGCAATCTCCAAAGGTACAACCTGAGAGAGGGGGTCAAGAACCCCAGCCTTGTGCAGATGCCACAAAACTCACTCAGAGGCTTTGAGCTTTGCTCTCCCTCCGCACCTGCAGGCAGCAGCAGCTCCTGAGCTCACCTCTGCTGTGGCAGAGGCCAATGCCAGCTGTAATGACACCGCTCACAGCACTGCAGTCCAAGCCTGCCTCCATTATTCTCCACTCCCAAGCACGCTGGGCTGGAGAGGTCTCTCATCCAGGAATCCCAAACAACTGAATGGGCTCACACTGTTAGAAAGCAGGAGGGGCACTTTCACTCTGGCATGAAAAGGAAAATTAAGCCAAGAACCAGAGATCATAAGGCCACTGGCAGGTCTAGAGACAGACCTGGGCCTCTTCTTTCCTTTAAGAAATGCATCTTGCTTTCCTGAAGAGCCCCTCATTCCTGGCTTGGTGCTCTAGAGCCCCACAGACCAATCTTTCCTCCCTGCCCTTGTCAAAGCCTGCCAGTGAGACTTCTGTCACTGCACTCAGCAGGGCTGGATCCAGCCCAAATCTCCAACAGAGGTTTCTCTCCTAGAGGCACGGAGCTCCCCTGCCTGCCCACCCCAACAGCCAGGCTGTGATGAGAGGAGCAGGTGGCACATCCAGAGAAATCACTGTTGCCAAGAGGAATGGTGGTGCATCCCACTGGCAGTCCCAAGCATCAGCTGAGCTCCCCTCTTTGAAGCCACCAGCTGAGAGCAAGAGCTGGAGACAGACAGACAGACAGAGCCCAGGGCTGGCAGGCGGGGTCGTGCTGGTCTGCAGGCAACTCGCAGAGGTGCAGCGTGGCTCTCCTGGCAGTGCTGGCACAGACACATGGTTGAATCAGTCTTCCCAGTGCACTGACCACTGCAGCAGCCTCACAGCCATGGGGCAAGAAAGGAACCCCAGGCAAGAGAAAAAGGAGTGAGAAGAAGAAGGTGGGGCCTTTCAGGAGGCAGAGCCACCTGAGCTGTGCTCTCCCTCCTGAGGTCAGTGCTGCAGTTAAAAGAGCCTGCTGGGATCCCTCTGTCTTTGCTTGGTTGCAGCACAGCTCTCCCATGCTGGAATACTGTACCACTACCCAGGCAGCTAAAGGTTTCCTCTCTCACTGCTGCCTTCTGCGTTACAGGCTTTCCCTGGCAGCGGCAGCTCTGACTCTGAGGATCTAACGGAGCTGCTCAGCCAAAGGAGGAGCATGGGGAGGGTCTGAACAGGGGCCTTGGAGTGGTACACGCCAAACCCGGGGTGTCTGTGGGGTGTAAATGCTGAGAAACAGCACCTTGTTCAGGAGGCAGATCTGCAAATGGAGCACAAGGAATAAAGCAAAGCATCCAGCTCATTCATTTGCCAGCTGGGGAAGGGGCACCAGAATGACAAATCTTTGGACACGTCTGTCTCAGAAAAGCAAATTCCACCTCATACACTCCCCAGCCCTTCACATTCCGCACCGCCTGTGTCGCAGGAGAAGGGAGATGCTGGCTGTCACCCTGCAGAGATGTAGGCAAGCCCCACTGCGGTTACCCACCCAGGGCAGGGAGCACGATGCAGCCCAGGCTTGGTTCCAGGAACTGTGTTAGCAGGGCTCTAGTCCATGCATTAGTCTCCTCCTAGGACTACGCAGTATTTAGATACTGCAGCGCTTTTACGGGGTCACACTAACCCCTGCTGTAAACTGTTTACAACCTAGTTTTGTCCTAGGCTTTTGAGGTGAAACACATACACCTCGGCTGCACTGGTGGGGTTTCCGAAAGCTGATCAAGTGCCAATGACGGGATACAACCACAGCAGAGCCGGAGGAGGAGCCAGATGCAGAGTCTAATCCCAGTAGAAACTGCAGCATCCCTGCTCCTCTCCCAGGCTGCAAAGGGCTCACAGGAGCAAACAACCAGCTCCACAGATTCCCCCGCAGAAGCAGCTGAATAAGGTTGTCTCCTTGAGCTCTTAACCAGCCTTGGTTAGGTCCAGCATAGCAAACAAGCAGATGAAAAAGCTGGGGAAAGAGAAATCTGTCTCAGAACAGTGTCACTAGGAGGAGAGCAGGCACTGATATAAATGCCATCGTCATCTGCCATCGCTGCAGTCTGATGGAATGAGGCAAAAGACTTGCCCTACTTCACTGCAAGCAGGGTTTCCCTCCATCACCGGGAGCCTCCCTCACTGCTCAGGCTCCAGCAGCGGAGAGTGGTAAGCAAATCTGCTACTGCAGGTGCACTGAACCATCTCTGCAGTGCTAGGGGGCAAAGCTGGCCATAGCTTGGCCAAACCTCTTGTGGGATCCCAAACAGGTCCCTTCTCTGTGCTTCGGTTCACCACACAGAACGCATGGGGCAACCCTTCGTAGGCGCTAACTGTGACACATCTCGGGAAAGGCAAGGGGTAGGCTGCTGCTAGGACCTCCCCTCCCTCCTGCATGGCAGTGGCCTCTGGCATTGCCCCTGAGGAGAACGGAGATGGAGGCCCACATTTGCAGTTGCTGCTCGGGGTGCATGGGGAGGGATGGAGGGGATGGAGGGGATGACTCACCACCAGCCGTGAAGCAAAAGGAGACACCCACAACGCACAGGGCAGAGGCAGTAGAAGAGAGGACCCCCATCACTACTTGTGCTAAACTCCTTTGAGATCTGGGGGAGCCTCTTCTATAAAAGCAGCCTCAGGGGGACAAACATGCCCAGCAACCCAGTGGCCAAGCACCTGGGTCAAAATCCCTTAATCACTCCTGCAACTTTGAATACTAAAATCCTTCAAGTTCTTCAAGCTCCTCTCCGTAACAGCCTGGCCCTGGCCCCATCCACTGTCCTCTTTTTTAACAAGTGTTTCCATGCCATCACCTCCCATGCCTCTCACCTGCCTCTTCCTGCAGAGACCCCTGTGAAATCTCCAATTCACCTCCAGAATGCTAAACCTTCATTTCTCGAGATGGCCCGGGGTTCAGAGGGTTAGGTGTCCTAGAGACAGCCCTCTAGAGGGCTGGAAAAACAATCAAAAAAAGCCCCAGAGCAGCAGCTCGAAGGCCCAGGTAGCTCCCGAGTGCCAGGTGGTGGCAGCAGCTTGCAGGGGACTCCAGAGGGACTCCCGAGCATCAGTTTCCATGGCTCTTCCCTAGGATTCACTTAAATCATACAAGAAATGAATAAGCCCTAATGCCTTTGACCTCAAATCCCCAGGATAAGGCAGGTAGGGAGGATCCAGTAATTTCTAGGAATTACCACTCTCTTCCAAGGCTCTGGACAAACACTGGCAACTCCTGGCCAGGATGGTCCCAGCAAATATCCACATCACACACCCCATGCCTACAGCCCAGGTTCAGGAACTACGGGCCCGGAAGAAAGAAGTGGCTCAGTCCTAGGCTGGCAGTGTTGCCAACTGCAGAGGACAGAGGAAGGCTGAGTATCTACAAGCCAGGGAATCCTGCCAGCAGTCAGCTCCTGCAGCGGTACCAAGGTCTCCATTTTACACAGCAGCTTGGAGGAGGACTGGTTCCTTCCATCAGATCCCACCTGAGCAGCAGGACAAGGACATGTTTTCGCTTGTTCCCAGGCTGAAGAGCTTGTCCCTTGGCATTTCCTACCCTCCAAGTATGCATTGATGAGTGAAATTCAGTTCACCACCACTAAGTGTAGGTGCAGGCATGTGATGCCAAGAGGGAACAAGGGCTCAGTCAGCTCTGGCTAGTAGCTCTTGCTACTTGCCTTGCTGGGACAAGCTGAGGAGCACCTGAAGCCCTGCCTGGCTCCTAGACACAGCAACCTGAGATATCAAGACAAGGCATCTTCAAACAGAGCACGTTTCCCATTTTCCAGACATCTTCCCTGGCTTCCCACTCACCCTGGCCAATGGACCCTGACATGTGGGATTCAGGCACACTGCGGGGACATTCAGCAATGCTGGCACCAGCAGTTGGTTTTGATGGAAATGAGGACATTGCACAGCCTGTATGGCATTACATAGGAACTACAGGGGAGCAGGAACATTCTCCCCTCCTGATAGTTCTGAAGACAAGAGGATTGCACTAGGTCAGTCCATGAATCCAAGCTCGCCGCTGAAGTCTCCTCATTGCATCAGATGAGACGCCAGCAAGCATGGCACCATTGGGAGAGGCTGCAGCTTCCCTCTCCTCCACCAGCTGCTTCATGCAAGCCTGGGATAACTTCTGGCCACAGGAAGGATGCCCTTAGCCTAAACAGAGCAGGTCATGGACTACAGACTTTCTGCCTGCTCTCATGGAGTATCACACTGACACCGTAGTTGGCAGCCCCTGTGGAGCAATCATGAACAATCTCATAACCCCTGCGAGCCAGGGGGCACTGTAGGTGAGGGAAACTCATCTGGGCGCTGCCCCTGCTACATTTCTTTCGCCCAAACTGGCTCTTGCTCTGGCACCTCTGAAAAGTCTGTGCTGTCTTGAAAGTAGCACCAGCACTGCCAGAGCAGCAGCAGTAAGAGACCACATCGCAGCATGGCACAAGCATGTCCTCATGCTAAAAAAGCACCTCACAGTTTGGCTACCCTTGTCAGGATCTGTTTGAAGAGCTGGGCTCAGGTCATCAGCAGTTGTTGAATGGAAGCAGGAAGAGAGGAACGGACGCAGGGCAGAGTATACAGTATCTGTACAGTTTCACAGTCCTTGAACTTCAGCATTCCTCTCCTGCAATTATTTATATCTAAATATAAATCTGTATATATATATAGAATAACCGTGCATGGGCATGCATGTTCTGCCCAAGCCAAAGAGGCAGAGAATACCAGGATTATGCAGCACTCGCAAACTGCAGCTCCTCAACAGCACAAGGGGAAGTGATGCACCAGCTTCTGAGTACCCCCCAAAGCTGCCCTTTGAGCTATGGTCTCACCAGACAGGACAGCCCATCACACGAGGAGAATGCTGCCCTTCCTACACCGCCTAGCTGCCCTCCATGGGTCAGCAGCCCCATGGCATAAGGTGAGCCTCACTAGTCAGTGCAGTTGCTTTCTCTCTTCTTGGGAAGCCTAAGCTGCAAGCAGGATCCGTAGAGGCAGACAAAAGGGCTGGCACACCTGCCTCCCGGTGCTGCTCCCGAGGCACAGGGCACCCCACTCTTTACCCTTTAAGGCATCTGCTGCCTGGACTCCAGAAAAGTCATCTGCTGAGGGAGACTGCAGCACACCTGGAGGCCAGGCTGTGCTGGTACTTGGCCTGCCCCAGTCTGCACCTTCCACTTTCCCCAGCCACCCTCCAGCTGGGAGCAGCCACCAGCAACAGCCCCTGGCTTTGCCATGTCCCCAAGCCCTCTACCCTGCTGCCCACCGCGTCTTCCCTCACAGTGACCCAGGCAGCTGTGCCACATCCCGGATGCCCCCAGAAGCCAGCGCACAGCAAGGAGGGGGGCTCCACGTCCACTTCTTCCAGGCATAACAAGCTCTGCCCGTGGCAATAAGCCCAAACGGTGCCCCGCGCTTCTCGTTTGTGATTTTCTCCCTTCCTCCTCCATCCCGGCCACTCCGGCTCCGGTCCCCGCTCCGGACGGCGCTGGCTGCTGCTTCCCTTCCAGCCCCGGAGGCTCCGCAGCGATCCCCAGGTGACGGGCGAGCGATGGAGAAGCGGTGCGCCGGGGCAGCCCATCGGCGGCGGAGACCGACGCGTGGGTATCCTCGCCTCCCAAGCCCCCCCCCGCCCCGCCGGCCCGCACCGCATCCCCGGGGCCGGAGCG
>WEIT01025840.1:400235-414949 GCA_013389985.1 Dryoscopus gambensis | reverse complement strand
GCCAGCCCCGGGCTGCTCCCCGTGCAGCCGGCCGGCAGCGGGGAGCCGGTGCCTAGAGATAAGCTAGGCTGTATCTGCCGTGGTCCCCAGCCCTCTCCCGAGGAGCATGCGTTCAGCCGGGCTGTGAAGGACTCCCCGGGCCCCTGCCCTAAGAGCCTCCCGCCCTTGCCTTGGTGCGCGTGGGTGCTTGGCATCCTGGTGTAGGTTTGGGTGGATGACCCTCCTCACCTGGCTTAGGGGTATCTGAGCCAGGTCTAGCAGAGTGAGCAGGAAGAGATGCACCCCAGGCTACATGCACAGAATGGACCCGCCATAGGAAGCCAGCTTCCGCTTGCCATGGGGCTGCTAGCAACTAGAAGAAAGGGGGGCGCAAATCAAGCCCCCCCTCACTGTCTCTTCCCCAGAGAATGAAACGTTTCCTCCACAATGGAGAAGGCTTGGCTGCGTGACATGGCGTGTAAGCAAGTCCTGAAACAAGATTGGCTGTGCAGGGCAAGGCCTTGCGATGGCTGTGTTAGACGCTGCTCAGCCGAGCAACCCAAGAACTATTTGTTCTCAGGTGGGAATCGCTTTGCTTTGCCAACTTGCCCGCAGAGCCGCTGCTTTGGGCGCAGTTGTGACGCACGCCCCGATGTGGGGCTGCCCTCCTGAGCTTCTGTGACGGAGACAAGTGTTTCTCTTAATCAAGGGGGGCTTCCCACATCCGTAATGCTCTCTCAAGGGTAGAGGCATCATGCCAGAGTTATTTGGTGTGGCTTCTGGTAATTACCTTCAGCTAATGACAGCGTTTTTTCCTGTTGTACATTCCCTCGATGGAAGGTTTTCATCATGAGTGTACACACAGAGCATGAGCGAAGCATTCTCACAGCTGAGGGCAAAGCTTTGCCCCAAGCCGACGCTGGAGTTTAATACTGAGTAATGGTGCAAGAGGAAGAGAAACTAAGAGGCACTGACATGAGCAAGCAAATGTCTTCAGTAGTGGGAGCAGCAAGAAGGCTCTGTCTTTGCCTCGCAGAGCACATCTGGATCAAAGCTGAAGATGAGCTGGGAGACAGCCTGAGTGTTTACTTCCCTATTAGCAAGGAGTCTGTGCATCTGCTAATTAGTACATTAATGCTGACTGTGGGATCTGTTCTGAAGATTGGCTGGAAGTCTCATGGCAAGCAAAGTTAGAATAAACCCAGCCTCCCACACTCCCCAGACAGGCTTTCTAGTCCTGTCCTATCTACAGGCTGATTCTGCAGCTCCTCAGAATGGAGGAGCTCCACCAGTTTTCCCAGCTGTAATGCTAGAGCCAAGGTGCCTGTGGAGAGAGCCAGGCATCTTTTAATCAGAGCTATGGAAGTAGCACTTCCCCCCAGCTTGTCTGTCATGGTGTGCTCAGGGCTTCTCGCTTACTGTTTTATTAGTGAGCCCCATAGCTGCAGCTGCTTGGAGATGCTTTTAGTGCTTAAGGCTGTCTTGTTTGGTGGTTGAAGCCCTTTGCCTGTCAGACTCGCTTGGAGAGACCTAACGCAAACATCTCATTAGCTAGGAAAACATTAATCAGTGGTGCCTTGGTTACTGTAGGCAGGAGAGGCTCTCAGAGAGCTCCCCAAACGGCTGCCTTTGCTCCTCTGTTTTCTCTCACTCACAGTGCAGTTCAGAACAGGAAATCTGTAAAGAGTGAGGGAGGGAGTGATAGGTCTGCTGGTTGTACAGCTCTGGGCTCGCCGTGTCCACGCAGGCGACAGCTTTCCTAGGATCTACTCCCACTGCTGGGAAACAAAACTATTCTTGTGGTTAGAGTGGCGAGGCTGTGGATTTGTGCCTCCGCTATTCTTGTCTCTCCTCCTGACCCTGCGGCAGAGGTAGGTGGCATTTATATTTAGAAGTGCTGAACATCCACCACTCAGGTCGATGCAAGTGGGGACGGTGAGCACCCAGCGACTCATTGAACTGCCACCACTTTTCTGTGTGAAAACAAGTCAGGGCTGATAGTAATGCTAAAGTCTATAGTGCAATTGCTCATCCAGTGACAGAAGGTCCCCAGAGAGAAGGGATTGGAGGGCCACAGGCTACATCCCTTTCATCCGGCCAGACAAACCCATCTTCTTTTCTTCTTTTCATCTCTGTCAGCAGCACATTTCCTTGTGTGCCTTTTTTGAATGTCTGTCACAAAACAGCTCCAGGCAGAGAATTAAAATCATACTATCATTATATTTCAGAAGACTTGGGCAACTACACTTTCCTGTAATTGTAATTTTGAAAATACAAAAAGTTCAGGGGTTTTGGCCAAGTAGTTCCTGTTTCCCCAGATGCCCTGGCTGGTACTGAGCTGAGAGGAGCACTGGGCTTGCACAAAGGGAGCTGGCAAAAGTCTTGGTTCTACATCTGACAAAAATCTTCACTGTCAATAGCTCCCTCAGGCCCACCCACCTGTGCCATCTCAAGGTGTGCCTGTGTTTGTCAGCCCAGCACTCGTGGGGTAAGAACAGGAGGTGGAGGCAGAGGTGAGGAGCACGTGCTTGGGTGGTTGGAGTGTCAGCAGGATCCTCCTTGGATACCTCCCTGCCTGCCTCCGCAGGAGAGGAGCATCAAAGCAGGCAGAATGAAGTAATGGGTCTAAAACTGTCTCTCCCTGCGCTCAGAGTTAGAAGGAGTCTCACTTTGGCAGGAAGGAAATTGGCTAATAGGGAAGATGGGGGTGTGATGGCCAGTGAAATGCGTGGGTGCTGTCTTCTAAGATTTGCCCAAACGTCACCCTCTCCATGGCTCCCTAGTGCCACTGGCAGCCCCTCTGCCTCAGAGCTGCAGTAATCAGGCACTGGCACATTAATCCCCGAGAGGGTGGCTCAGCTGTGAGGGCAGGAGATGTCAAGCGTGAGGAGTGGGGTGGCAAGCGGAAGATGGTGGGTGCACTTTGGGCAGTGATCTGTATCCTGCTTATTGTGTGGGCAGGTAGAGAACAAACCCCGTGCACTCAGGCTCAAATGGTCTCCTCCAAGCATCCATCTTTCCCTTGTGACCCAAACCTCCAAGTATCTGTCTCTTCCATGTAAACAATCTCCTTTTCTGCTGACTTGGGTCCTGATGGGACTGCTCTGCGTGGAAGTGAAGAGAGGGGCTTTCCAGCTGTAGGCCTCGCTACCTCTGAGCAGGCTGCAGGCAGGTTTATTGTTGTGCCCCAGCCTCCAGACCACCTCAACCTTTGTTAGGATTCACTGAGGAGACCCCATCCTTCCCAGCCTCACCTGGCAGATGCACAATTCCAGCATCCTGGGAAAAGGATGGGTGTGGGACCAGCTCCTTCAAGGTGAAATGGGGTGTGAAGGGATCACCTGTTTTGTTCCAGCATGAGAGAAAACCTCCCCATTTCCTTGGGCTGATGTCAGCCTCTGCCAACTCTGGAGAGGCAGAGTTGATTCATCAGTGTGTGAAGTTAAGCAGAGTTTCCTCTCTCTAGGACTATATAGTCTATCTTAAAAACATGTTTTCCTTTCTGCCCATGCTTGTCCTTGGGCCACACACCACATTCTACCATTGGTACCTGGTGCCGTGGTGATGGCAAGGCTGGGGGCTGCGCCTCAGCGCAAGAGTGACTGTCTTCTGCATGGGGCTCCGTATGCAAAGCGGTGCAGCACCTCTGCAGGAGTGAAGGTCGGGGGACCCCAGCTTAATCACAGGAGGGAGACCTAGGCCTCCTTCAGATGGAAAATGGGACTGTGTGGTTTTGGTTGGGTGTCTGTTTCAGGGAGGGAGGGGAGCAGAGGAAGCCTGACTTCCTCCTTCCACCAGAGACAAGTAGTGCCCCGTCTGCTGATAAGAAATCACGTGCCAGTGACTCGTGGGCTGAAATGCCTTAGCAAGGGCTTGGGGACAGTTAATCGAGTAAAATCAGGGCCCCATGGGAGCTGATGTTCTGAACTCTGCTCAACATGATGGTAGTGAAGGGGCCTCCCTTGCCTGCACGGGTTGGTGCTGAGCATGAAAGCTCATCTTGAAGGGGCCAAGAGCCACTTCTAACAATTCACTGGCATGTGCCAGTTGTAACCCTCCCAAGTCGTGTAGTCCTGGGCTGGGGATCCTCCCTGAGAGGAGAATATAGGTTGTCCCCATTCAGGCTGTCTGCTCCAGTGTGGCTGCTTTCTCACTGCTTGCCCTGCTGTACAGGGGTGTTGCTGAACCCCTGTGCCGTGTGCCTGGGGGCGTGCTCAGAGTGGACAGCGAAAATAAAAGAAAGGAAAAGAAGGAAAAAGAAGCAGAGGACTGGAGACACTCAGTTTTCGGAAAAGGATTAAAGACGTCTGATGCAGAGAGCACACCTTGTTGCTGCTCAGGCTGGGAGTCCCCCTGCTTTCCTGGGCTGGGCTGTTGCCAGCTGCCCAGCAGTGGGATGGCCATAGTTAACGGGCACTCCTGGTTTTACCAGAGTGTCTTCAGAAGCCTCCTTGCTTGATTGCCAGGATTCACATCCATCCCAAGTTATTCCCTAGCATGCTGCCAGTTGTGGGGCATTAGCGAAAGTGAGTCCTAACATGGGTCTGCCGGGAGGGAGAAGAGATTTTCCTGTGTCCAGCTCCCTGTCCCTGAACTCTCAGCTCTTCCTCTGTGTGTGCTCAGGAGTTTGGTAAACAGGGGAGAGCTTGGTGTCCCTCCAAGCAAGGCCAGGCAGCTCTGCACAAGTTGCTTTGGGATGCCCCAGAAGCTGCTGGCTGCTGCAGGGGTCATGCACATACAGCCTTGGTGTAAAGTGGGTAAGTCCTGGCAGCCTTCTGAGCTCGTGCATGCGAGAGGTTTTTGTCCCTGTTTGGATGACTTCAGCCTGGCCTGGAGGAAGTTTCTTCAAACTTTCCGCCAGCCTAGGTTTGCCTCGGAGCTGGGGAGAAAGACAGGGAACTACAGCACAGAGGAAGGAAAAAAATGGCTGGAAATTTCCATGTCCTGGGATGCAGAAGCCTGGCTGTAACAGATCAGCCAAGGTAGGGAGGGCTTCAGGTCCTTGCACTCTGCAGGCGGGCTCGACTGCTGCTGGGAAAGGGTTGAGCTCAGCTAATTTAACACAGAAATATTCTTTTTTTTATTGGCTTGGCTTTGGGTTTTTTTAGCTTAATCTGAATAAATGAGGAGTCAGACATGACTGTGTAGGAAGAGGTTGTGGGATCTGAGCTGTGAGAGTGGTTACTGCGTGCCTCTCAATGAGCTGCGTGGGATGCTCTGTGTGTCACAGAGCTGGGAAGCCCCTCTGACTGGGGCAGATATGGGGCTGAAGGGGGGCCCCGAGGTATCTTAGACCCACAGCTCGTGCCTCATTAAAAGAAAATCCTGAGGGGTTGTAAATGATTGCTAGGGTGTCTTATACAGGCTGTGGCAAAGTCCAGGCACTTTCCTCTTGTAAGAGCCTTGTAAGAGGCTCTTCTGACCTCAAGATATCTCTTTGTGTACGGAAACTGCAGAATATATTTGCCTCCCAAAGAGTGGGGTGTGAGTTTGTTCTGTTTGAAATAGATTTATCACAGTCAATGGACTTTTTGGGACGTTTGCTGCTCTTATTGAAATTGTTCATCGTGCTTCTCTGATGGTGACTGGCCCCTGCTCAGGTGGGCTGACCTGTTTTCTGGCTTGGCCCATCTGTGCATAGATGGTAGTACGGGACAGGCCCCTTGTTTTGCAGGGAACAGCCCACATGCATCTGATGTTTAGTGCTTTTTCAATCCCAGCCCCACCATCTGCTCAGAAATTGAGCAAAATTCTCACGTGTGTGGGTGCAGAGTCTAGAGGCTGTGAGGTCAGGGTACCTTCTCATCCCCACCTCACTGAAAAACAAGGCACCCACAGCCCTCCTGCTGTGCCTCTCCTGCCAGTCAGCCTCCAGCACCCCTCATCCTCAAGCACTCAGACCAGACCCTCTGCAGAGCACCCCAGGAAAGGTGAGATTGTCTCTTCTGCTTACCTGTTGGTTCCTACCCCTTGCTCGGGCCCCAGGAGCAGCAGGCTGGGAAGCAGCTGCTGCCCAGGCTGAAGATCAGGAATGCTGAACCCAACGTGGCTGAAAGGGCTTTGCATCCCTCTAGCCACAACCTCCCTCCAATCCCATCCCAAGCCCCCCCCCGCCTCAAATTCAAGCTGCGCACTTCCCAGGGAAGGGGCAAAGAAACTTGCAGGGCAGGAACACAGAACATGGGATGAGGCAGCTGGGATCCACTGCTCCCTTGGAGCTGCCAGAGCGCGGCTGGAACAGCTTTATGGAGCAGGGCAGCATTGCACTGGTATGTGGGGAGGAAGGAAGGGAGCCAGGCTGGGCTGGTTCAGGGCTGCAGGGCAGGATCGAGCTGTGCTTGCTGAGCCCGCTGGCAGAGGTTCATGCTGATGGCTGAGGAAGCGGTTAGCAGCGCAGGTTACAGGGCTGGAACTGGAGAGCAGGGTAAGCGTGGAATTCCCCTGCTGTTTTCCTCCTCCCTTGCTCTCCTTTCTATTGCTGCTGGGGCCATTTCCTCCCCTGAACAAGTTTCTCTTGTGTGAATTGTTTGCATGATTTCCTACTGCTCCACTCAGCCAAAACAAGGATCTGGGAATGAGCTGTTCCTGCTGCAGACAGGGACCTTATCTAGAGAGGGAGAAAAACTTGTCAAAGCAAATTGAGTTGAGTACTGGATCCCCTGATTTAGGTGCTTCTAGGGTGAGCTGCTGAAGGGAGAGGCTGCTTTGAGGACAAGGTATCTTGCTCTACAATGGGGGGATCTGCATGGTCAGCTCCTCTTCTAGAGAGATGGAAAAGGATAGCCAGGGAACTGGTGGGACTTCATCAGTTCTGCTTGTGTGTCAGAGCTGGGTGTCATGCCTTACCTTGTTCTCCTGCCTCCAGTCCTCACGAGTGGAAACTTTTCCTCCTGGACACTTGAGGTCACTCAGAAGCTGGAGATGGACAGCACTGTGGAAATGGATGCTCTCCTGTTCCTAAGCTAGGACTGCTTTGGGCATGGCATGTTCAGTCCCAGGGACATCCCCAGGGATAGCCCCAACCTCTCTGCTCCAGGCTTGTTATCTCTGTGATGATGGGTAGATCACTTTGTGCCAGGGATGTCCTGTGCCTTTGTGATTCAGAGTGTTGAGTCCCCTTATGCCAGGACAGAGCTGGTGAGCAAGTGGAAAAGCTGAGAATGAACCCAGCAGTCTGTACTCCTGCCGTGTTTCCCCTGCCCACAGCTCCTCCATCCCTTGCCCTCTCCAAAACTCCCCGTTGCCCTTTCTGACAGTTCCTGCTGGACACCCGCCCCTGTGGCTGCAGCCAGGAGCACTGCAGGCAAGAGCGTGGGGAGGGAGGGAGCAGGCAAGTAGAGGAAAGCAGAGGGGAGACGTGCAGGCAGCCTGGGATGGACAAGGATCTGATGGCAGGGCGGAGGGCTCATTCCGGCAAGGGCACACCGCCACGGCTGGGCGAGGAGTGGTCTGACAGCGAGCGGGTGTCTGTCCATTGCAATGCCCTGGCTCAGGCACGCGATGTGCCAGCATGTAGCAGCCCATCAGCAGCTGGGCCACGCGGCTGCCGTGGCACAGAGAGAGGTGTGCTCGTAGCCTCGGTGGGGAAAAGTGGAGGCTGGCACGATGCCTGCGCCTCAGGTCTCCTGGGTGTAAGAGGTTTCCTGGGTTAGGAGACAATCCCAGTTCCCGGTTGGCAGCACTGCCCGTGGCACAGAATGTCTCAGTGCACATGTGCTCATGGTGGGCTCCTCCCAGCCTGCTGGCCTTGTCATGATTCCCCCAAGTAGCTCAGGTTCCTGCAGCCATTTCGGGAAGTTGAGGGCTGGCAATGAGGAAAGGCGGGAACGAATGCAGAAATGAAAGCCCAGGAGGAGGTTGCACCGTGTGGAGAAGGAAGAGGGAGGGGGGAAAGCAATCCTTCAAAACAGGTATATCCCAGCTGCAAGGTGAAAGCCTGAACTCTGGCCAGGGGAATCATCACCCCCATTACCTCTGCAGCATGGATGCACAAACTAGCTCAGTCAGCCGAGCCCTGAGCAGCTCCACTGCCTTGTTGAGCTGCAAAGGCAGCGAAGCCAGGAAAAGTGAGGTGCTGGCAGTGGCAGAGGGCTGCTCGGGGGCTTTCCACCTCCCTGGGGTGACTGCCCCGCTCGTCCCCACATGACAGTGCAGTGTGGTGTGGGTAGTGACAGCAGGGCCCCGGGGGATTCCTGGGGCACGAGGGCTGTCTGCCATGGGACACAACCCTGAGCCCTGCTCTCTCCCCTGGGAGCCCAGCGTGGCTCTGGAAAGCGAAAGCACCAGCGGTTTAAAGTTCACGCTGAATTGTTGCGGAAAGTCCCCTATTTGAGCAGTCTTAACTCCGCTGTACCTGAAAAAGGCAGATCCTGCCGCCTCTTCCCGCACGCACGTGGTGCCTGGGAGCAGGTTTGGAGGAACAGGGGCTGTCCCTGCAAGTGTGCAAAGGACACCTCAGCAGAGGTGCTGCTGCAGGGACTGGGGCCTGATGCAAAACCCAGCAGGGAATCTCCCTGCTCAGATCCTACCCAGGCTAGGGTCAGCAAAAGCCTGATGAGGGGAGGGGTATTCATACAGCTGGTTGCCTTGTTCCTGGGCTGGGCCCCTTGGCTGGGCCTCTGCCCCATGGTCCACTCAGGGTGGACCAGACTCTGCCCGTGGGGCTGCGTGGCCCCTGCCTGCAGCCCCCTCCCCTGCCCAGGGAGTGCTGGCAGCAAGGGGACACCCTGTGGCTGTGCAGAGGCAAGCAAATGTGGGTGGCCTCCCCTTCCAGTGGGGAATTCCCCGCTGCAGCATGACCTGGGGCTTCCCCGGGGACAAAGCCTTTCCTGTTGGGCACAGCCTGTCCCCTGGCAGTAAGGTGGAGAGGAACAGGCCTTGTTTTGCCTTCAAAATCAGGTTTCAACTGAAGATGCCTGGGGTTCCAGATGCCGGCTTGATCTTCAAGCAGCACTTGGGAGGAGGTCAATAAAGGACATTTTTGGGGAATGGCCTCTGAGCTTCTCAGCACACTTATGTCCGTGGTGCAACCGGCAAAAAGGCAGCCCCAGCCCCACTTCTTGTCTGCAATGCTTTAGGGCCAGGTGTTGCCCTCCTGCCTGTGGAGGCATGCTCTCTATCCCCCGCATTGCAGGTGACATCCCGAAGCTGGGCTGTCTGGAGAGTGGGGTGTCTTGCCAGGGCTGGCACAGCTCTCGCCCTCCATCCCTTGGCTCTGTCTCCATCAAAGCAGCATGGGTGGCAGAGCCCAGCCTTCAGTTTGGAGCTGATTCCTTCTGGAGGCAGAGGCCACCCAGGGCCCCAGTGCAGTGATGAGGAGGGGGCAGGAGGCTCAGCTTTTGCCTGCCATGCTGTGCAGAGTGGGAGCTGCTGCCTGCTCCTTGCTGCTGACCACGGTGGCCAGATTTGGCCTGAGGGGGCTGCCCTGTGGTGGGAGGATGGCCCTTCAGTGCACAGCGCCTGGGAGACAGGAGGTTGGCAGGGGGGACTGGAAATTCCCTCTCGGCTCTGCCTCTGTTGTGCTCTCACTTCTCTTCTGACTGTGCAGAAATAAACCCGTCTGGAAATAAAACCTGTCCTTGGGCTGGGGGACTCCAGGGTGCTTGGCCACCCCATGACTGTGGGGCCCACAGTCCTGAGGACCAGAGCTCCCTGAGGGCCACCAAGCTCTGACAGCTGCATCTCTGGTGTCCCTCTGTGCTGGCGGGCTGCATGCCAGGCCTGCCATGACCAGTGCTGAAAGGGAAGGATGTGGGGGAGAGAAGAGGAAATTGGTGTGGACTGGCAGATCGGCCGGCATAGGGACTGTGCCATGCAGGTGATCTTGGACCAGCCGTGGGCTCTTGCCAAGCTTTGACTCTTTGCCTTCGTGGAGGGGAAAGCAGAAGTACAGTGTGCAGCTGGCAGCAGGGAACTGGAATTCCCCGGGCAGCTGCCAGAGCCCAGACCTCCCTCCACAGCCACCAAACGCAGCTCTTGGACTCTGGAAAACACATCCCAGTTTCTTTGGACCTACACCAGCTGGGGGTCTGGCTTTGGGCAGTGGCAGATTGAAACCCTACATGTGCTGTGAGGTCTGAGGGAGGACCCTGTGTTGCTTAGCAGGGACAGGAGGCTCTGTTCCTCATGGGGATCAGAGTAAAGGACGGCCCTGTGGAGCCTCAGACCATGTTCCTGACTTGGCTTTCTGCTGAGCTTCCCCAGGGAGAGGGCAGGATGGAGCAGCTCCATCCTGGAGGGAAGGACACTAGAGGAGGCAGGGAGATTATTCCTCCATGCAGCAGGGAAGGATCTCTGCTCCTGAGCATGGCACTCGGGACTTATTTTTCTTTTTTCTTCTCTCCTGTCACCATTATCCCCTCTGTAGGTTGGTTCATCTGGCCATTATCCACGGTGTCCCAGCTGTAGCACTCTGCTGCATCGCTCAGCTACCCAGGGAGGTGCTGGAGATCCAAAATGATCTTTTCCAGGTATGCTGTTGTGATGGGCAGAAGATGGGGGAAGGGAAATGCCGCGGGCTGTTTCCTGGGTAGGTGCCCAATCCATCTGCCCTTTCCCCAGGACCCCACGCCTGCTGCCCCCAGAGCATGGTGAAGGTCCCATGTGAGCAGCTTCTTTGCAGGGTGGGGAAGAAGGGAGGTGGAGATACCCTGAGAGAGAGGTGTGACAGCTCCCAGCACTGTGGGGTGAAGGGTTCCTTTGCAAGGCTGCAGGACATTGCAGGCAGCCATGAAAGAGGCATGGCTTGAGTGTGGCAGGGTAGATAACTTGGGAGAACAAGCTCTGCCTCCATGGGTGATCCCTGAGCTGAGATGCGGGGGAACAGTGATCCCACCAGTGTCAGCCACGTGTAACCTCAGGACAGGGATGGGGGTCTCCTGCGTGGCGGTCAGCCCGTGCTGCCAGGCTAGCTCCTAGAGACTGATGGGGCTCATCACACCTGGTGTCCTGTGGGACATCCTCCCCTTTCCTAATTTCTCTCCAGACCCCGCTCCACCTTGCTGTGTACCTGGAGCAGCCCAGCGTGATCCAGGCACTGATCCACAAGGGAGTGAACCCTGGGCTGCAGGACCGCAATGGCAACACCCCGCTGCACTTGGCCTGTGAGCAGCAGTACCTGCAGTGCGCCCAGCAGCTGCTGGAGGGCGCAGCCACAGCGGATGGCACGACTCAGCCCCGTGGGCACCACCAGGACCTGCAGCTCCAGAACTGGCAAGGTGAGACCTGGGGGCAGCCCAGTGGCAGAGCTGGTGGCCACATTAGGGCAGAGATCATGAGATGCGTAAGCAGGGATCCAGGAGCACAGCACAATGGGAATGGGGCTGGGATTGGTGTGCCCCAGGGTGGTCTGGGCTGACTGTGGCTCTCTCTTCTGCCTCCCCATCACAGGCTTGGCCTGTCTGCACATCAGTACCTTGAAAGGGAACATCCCAATGATGTCTCTGCTGCTGGAGAGAGGCGCCAACATTGATGTTCGGGTAAGACTGGGCATGGTGTGCTGTTTTGGAAAGCTTGGGACGGTGGGTCTCTCCCTTGGACACTCCCTTCAGCCCTGGGGAAGGCACAGCTGTGAGGCCTGGGGCACTGAATTTTGAGGGAGCAGAAAATAAAGGCTCTTGAGAGGTTGTTGGGTGCTGTGAGAGCAGTCTGGGTGCGGACTGCCCTCTGCACCCAGTGAAAGGGGTGTGGGTGGGTGCTGCAGGGCCCAGCTGAGGGGACCCCCCACCAACACCCTTGTGATCTGTGGGTTGCAGGAGGGCACGAGCGGGAAGACCCCCTTGCACCTGGCTGTGGAGTGCCACAACCGCAGGGCTGTCCAGTTCCTGCTGCGCAAGGGGGCCTACGTGGATGCCCAGATGTACAACGGGTGCACTCCGCTCCACCTGGCCGTGGGCCGCAAGGATGCTGCCATCGCCGCCATCCTCTCACACTCTGGGGCTGACACCCTGCTGAGGAACATGGAGAACGAGACAGCTCAGGATCTGGCTGATGGCAATGACGATGTGAGTCTCTGTGGGGGGAGGCCTGTGGCTCTACAAGCGTGTCATGGAGTGCAGGAGTTGGATGATTAGAGGGGACCTCCTAGGAGGAGTTTCTAGCTGTTCCTATCCTTCCCGATAGGTTTTAGGCATTGGTTCTGTGGTGTGTGGGCTAACTGCCTTTTGCCTCAAGCCCCCTAGGAAAAGCCCAGACAGGGTTTCTTGGCACTTCCCTGGGGAGGTGGGAGGCTGCAGGACTGGCTGGGGGGAAGATTCGGGCCCCTACCCCAGCTCGGTGGAGACGCAACCCTGGATGCTTACATGTCCTTACCCTTGGTCTTTGCAGCTCCTCGCCTTGCTGCCCTTCGATGACCTGAAGATCTCAGGGAAGCCTGTTGTGTGCTCTGAATGAGCAGACGGACTCCTTCGGCCCATCGGGCTGCCTCCTTGCTCTGTGCTGCTGCCCACTAGGATCTTGCCTGCCTGCAGTTCAGTGGGAGCAAAGACACTTGGAGAGACTTATCCCACACTTTGGGAGACATCCCGTTGCCCCTCCCCTCTTTGGAAAAGTTTTGTTTGCCTCAGGCTGCCTTCCCAGATGGAAGAAGGTGGCATTATGAGCACTACACAGGGGAGGCTTTTCTTTTAGTATCTGTGCACTGCAGCAGGACTGAATTTCCCCTCCCTGCCAGCAGTCTGACTTGTGGGGATCTCCAGCATTCACAGGGAAGGAGCAGGAGAGGACTCATTTTCACACTGTAGGCCGGACAGAGCATCCTCTGGCACCCCATCAGAATAAGTGTGGGGTGAGGAGAGTCAACACTCACTCCAATAAACGTTTGTTGTTGCTGTGGGCACCAGAGGTCTCATGTGATGTAACCCACCCCACACCCCACAGCATCAGGAGGCTGTGCATCACCGCGGGGGCTTGGGGACATGAGGGCTGCAGGGGTTTCCCCAGTCCGCCTGCTCCCTCGGGTCCTTCACACCACAGAAGGTGAGTGGGAGCACGGGGCCTTCCCCACTTGCAGAGCCTTTCTGCTGCTCACGGCCGAGGCTGGGGGATCCCAGCATGGTGCTCTGTTCCCATGCTGTCTGGCCGAGTGTCTGGCTTCAGGGCTGAAGAAAGGGCATAGGAGATGCCGAAGATGCAGTTGTGGATCCCTCCTTATGCCACTGTGCCTGATACCTTGGTGCTTTACTGTGCTGTGGTTTCCTCTTTCACAGAGGACAGAAAGATCCTGCCCCATCTCCTGGCTTGGAAGGGGGTTAAAAAATTTAGGGCATGGGTCTTCCCTGGGTTTTAGATTCTCCCAGGCTGAAAGGGGAGGAGGTGGAAGCATCATCTTCCCATCCCTTCTGTTCAGCTCACCACCCTTCCCTGCCACTTCTCCAGTCAGGGGAGCACATGTGATGCATTAGGAAATCAGCCAAAGGTGCTGTGGGAATGGAGGCACAGAGCTGCCTTACCCCATCTCAGCCAGGGAAATTCCCCACTTGTTGCCTGGGAGCAGCTGCTATTGTTTGGGACAAATACTGGATGGTGCAATCTACCAGGATGCTCTGGAGTGAGCTTTTGTTTTCTTCCTCCCTTCTTGTAAGGGAATGCTGCCAGGAAAGCAGCATAAGGACCCCTCAGGCCTCTCTGGACCTTGCTGGGTTTCATCAGCAGTCCTGGGCTGGATGCTCTGTTTCTTTTGAATCTTTGCCTCTTGCCTTCTGGCAGGGCCTCAACCCTGCTGCAAACCCATGGGACTGTTTAAAGGACGCCTTCACAGGGGACATGGGGCATTTCCAGGCTGCCCAAAGAAGGAATGACAGATGCTACAGGGCAGTGTGGGATGGTGCAGCCAGGGCTGTAGCTGGGAGCAAAGGGAAAAGGCAGAAACAAGTGATCTGCACTTTTTTGTTTGTTTTGTTATTTTAAAATAAAATTATTTCTTCTAAAAAGATGTCTTGTAAAATGTTACGGAGTGCCTATTTGATAGCTCCAGCCCACCCTGCAGCCATGCCTGGGGCTGGGATAGGGGATTTGGGACCGGGGCTGGAGTAGGTGCCATCCTGCCCTGCAGCCCCTGGGCAGCAGCTGCCCCAGGGACCAGCTGTGTCTGTGCCCAGTTCAGGGCTGGCAGCTCGGAGGGGCTGCCCTGAGACAGGGGGCAGGGATGGGGGGACGTCAGGGGTCAGCTTTGAGGGCTTCTAGTTTGAATCAAGAATAGTGTGGCCATCAGGACTAGGGAAGTCATTGTCCCTCTGCACTTGCGAGGCCTTACATCGAGTCCTGTGTCCAGTTCTGGGCCCCTCACTTCAAGAGGCTGCTGGAGCATGTCTGGAGAAGGGTTTGGAGCAAAAGTCCTGTGAAGAGTAGCTGAGGGAGTTGGGAGTGTTTAGCCTGGAGAAAAGGAGGCTCAGAGGGACCTTGTCATTCTCTACACTTGCCTTAAAGGAGGCTGTAGCCAGGTGGGGAGGACCTCTTTTCCCAGGCAACCAGTGACAGGACAAGAGGACACAGCCTCAAGCTGTGCCAGGGGAGATTTAAGTTGGATGTTAGGAGGAATTTCTCTACAGAAAGGGTGATTAGACATTGGAATAGACAGGCCAGGAAGGTGGTGTTTAAGGAAAGACTGGCCGTGGCACGCAGTGCCATGATCTAGTTGAGATGGTGGTGTTCGGTCACAGGTTGGGCTCGATGATCTCAGGTCTCTTCCAACCTGACTGATTCTGCGATCCTGCGATCGCGGTCCCCTCCCGCCCCTC
>WEIT01025840.1:359726-399906 GCA_013389985.1 Dryoscopus gambensis | reverse complement strand
TGCTCGTGGCCCCGGGGCACAGGCGGCGGTCGGCCCTGGGGGGACAATGGCAGGCACCCCTACGAGCCGGCTGCGTGCAGGGGCAGGGACGGGGAGCAGACACGAGATCCCGAGCTGTTAGCATGGACTTGTCAGCTCCAAGCTTGCATTTGACCTCAGCCCTTCCAGGCGCTGGCGGCGCGCTCAGGAGTATCGGGGCTGTAGGCAGAGATGTTTTTCAGACCCGGGGCCCAAACTGTGCATGCCAGGCAGAGGGCTGGGTGCCAGCCCGGCTCTGAAGCGGTGCGTTTGAGAGCTGCCCTTGCAGTGCCCAGGGGAGCAGTGGCCGACTCTGTTGTCTCGGCTCCTGGGCTGTTCCGCAGGCCCCAGACTAAGGCTCCTTTCATGCCTCAGCACGTCGCCTGCTCGGCCCCCCCGCTTTCTACCTGTAACACTGACCTCCCTGTTCCTTCCCAGCCTCGGCAGAGAGGGCAGGGCCTGCTGCACTGAGTCAGCTCTCGGGGCCTGGGAATTGCTAGTGCAGGCATAGAGAGCCATTGTCCCTCCGTGGCCTCCTCTTCACGGTCGCTGTGGGAGAGCGGAGCTGATTCTCCTCCCATGGCAGCGCTGCAGGAGCTGGCGGGGTAACAGCAGGCGCAGTCGTGCTGAACGGAGCTTGCAGTCCCTGTCGAGTTGCAAATGTGGCAACAGACCCTGTCATTTGTCTCTGACTTCTGCAAAAGTCAGCAGCGTTTCTGCACCCCACCATCAGCCAGGGTTACTTAACAGAGGCAAACCCAAGAGCACGTGGGCAGCTTCAGCCGCAGGTGCCAGCACCGAGCTCTGTTTTTGCATCCCACAGCACCTGTACAGCCTGCGATGATGCCCCTGCAAGCCGGAGAGATGGAGTGGAGGTGTCAAACTGTCTTTTTTAGGGGGGCGGGAGAGAGAGAGAGAAAAAGGAATAGCAAGCAGGCAGAGAAACCTACCACTAGCCATTTGCACTTCTCCCTGGGCTGGGAATTTCTGTGTTCTTTAAGTCAGAGAAGGGAGATTTCTAGGTGAAACACAGCCTCAGCTTTGGTCAGGTTATTGAACTCCAAGGGCCTGGCCACAGCAGCTGAGGATGAGAAAAGTCCCTGAGGTCTTTTCCAAGGGGACAAGAGGTTGGTGGGAGTGCTTGCTCTTGAAATGGCGGGGGACTTTCTTGCCTTTAAAGCCCTTCAGTTTGTAAATCTCTGAGTTTCATGTGAGGGCTACTAGAGGTCACAGCTATACAGTATTGGGGCCAGGCACACCCCTAAATAGGGCCTAAATTCCTCTGACTCGCTTGTTTGAGGCAGGGAGGAATTAATATCTCTATCCCTTTCAGTCACAGGAGCTTTTCTGGTGTGTGTTTATGTAGCCAGCCCACAGCACCCTCACCTGGACCCCAAGGCAACTGGGAGGCTTTCTCCACTGAGGAAACTGGGGCAAGGATGTAGCATGGACCAGGGAAACCTTCTGCCCTAATGCAGGAAGCTGCAGCTTGCTGTGTGAGGGGAGGATGCAGGTGGCCTGGGGTGTAGGAAGTTCTTGCCTGGTTGCTCATTCTGTTGAGTACGTGGTGCCCCTGAATAGTGCAGGTTTGCCTCTGTGAGGGAGAGGACAGTGAAGGAAAGAACTCCTTCAAGGACTATTAAAGCTGTTTTAAAGCTGGCTAGATCACTTCCTACAGCTATAGCTCAAGAATATCAGCTATACCTCATTGGATAGTCCTGGTAAAATCCCAACCAGACATGTGCTAGGAAAGTTCCTTTCCAGCCTTGCTTTCTGGCTGTGTTTTGCCAAGCGGGTGAACCCTGGTAATTTCCTCTGAGCTGTGGGGAATGCCTTGGCACACTTCCAGGGCTGCATGGGGAGGTGGGAGAGGCTGGCAGCCCAAATCCTCGCCTCTCTTCCACTCACCTGGCGTAGCTGGAGGGGAAAGCTCTGAACTGTTTGCTTCTAGAGGAAGGCAGCTCATGGCCACAGGCTTGAAACATGAGCTTCTAGGCAGGAGTCAGTTTTTCCATTCAGTGACCTTTTCCTTTTCTACCCAAAAGGCTCTGCTAAAGTTTAACTTACAAAGGAGAGGTGTGAGGTGTGAGGTGCTCCTTGCATTTGGAGTAAGAGTGTAGTCAAAACCAGGTGGTTACCTCAGTGTTCTCTCTTATCCTGGGAATCCAAGGTTCTAAGTCCACATATTCCAGAGCAACCACCTTTAACAGAAGCAAACACAGATGTCTGGCCTGTGCTTTTCAGCTCCAGACAAGTTTTCCTACTCTGTGTGCTGCCAGCATCACGGTTGTCGCTGCGGTGGGGTCTGGGTGGCAGTATTACGGGTGGTGAGGAGCAGGCTGGGTGGTGGCTATTGCAGGCATGTGGAGTGCAGCTGCCCGTGTACCAACAGCCCACCACCTGCCTCTTCCTCCCTCCGCAGATTTCGCCTTCCCCTCGTGCTGGCTTCGCTCCCTACGATGGCTACTGGTGAAGAGATCGCCCCTGCCCTGCAGGACTCATGGGGGGACTTCTGGCTCTTCCGTTTCTTTGTTAATGCTGCTGGCTATGCGAGTATTGTGGTGCCAGGATTCCTCCTCATCCACTACTTCAAGAGAAGGAACTACTTGGAGACAGGTAGGAGCAGGAGCTTCCCTTCCACATCCTGCATCCCTTGGAGCTCTCTGCCCCACCTCGGTCTAACCCACTCAGGTTGTTTCCCCAACCTGCTTTGTCAGGCTTGAGCCAGTCACAGAGCTGTGTCCCCATGCTGTCTAGGTGCTGTCCTGAAACAAATTTCTCTGAGGCCCCCATGCCAGCAGATCTGGAGGCTAGTGAGGAGGGAGGCTTCACCTCTCAAGCTGGTGCAGCTTGTGGTGCCCAGCCTTTGGTTAATTGTGTCTCCATCTTCTCTTACCCTGTTCAGGCCGAGGCATTTGCTTCCCTGTCATCAAATCATGCGTGTTTGGCTCTGAGGTGAAGTCGGTGCACCAGGACGATGGCTCCCTGCCACCCCGAGCAGAGCCCACGGAGTCCTCCACAGCCCGACAGGTCTTCAAGCTGCTCTTCTGTGCTGCTGGTCTACAGGTAGGGGTCCTGTGCATGTGTGGCTGTGCCATTCTGGAAGGAGGAGGTGGCCAGTGGGTTAGTGACTGCCAGTTCCTTGAAGACCAAGGATGCAGTGCTGTCCTTGATCAAGGCAGGGTTGGAGGCTGGGACAGCCTCTCAGCCAGGATAGTGCACCTCTGTGGGGTGTGGAGGTCCATTTAGCTTTTGTCATTTGGGTTGGAGCGTCCTGTCTGTCTGATCACAGTCCTCTAGAGCCATGGATAGGGAAAACTCTGAAAATTCTGTGATTCAGCAGATAGTTAAAGCAGCTTTTGTTCTGGCCCTGATGTCAGATCAGCAGATAGTTTGAGCCCTCTTATCTCCCAGGCTCTCCTGTGGGTCACTGTCTGAGGCTGATGAATTCTGCCTTGATGTATTGAATTTGAGTACTGGAGAGAAAATACTGAATTCAGCTACAGATAAAAAGGAATTTGAAATCTTAAATTCCCCAAGTCTCAGCTACAGCCTGATCATCATTAGGAAGGGCAGCTTTTTGGGTCTATGAGATGAAAAATAGCAGTGTGGGCACTGAGATAGAAAAACCCAGGTGTCCCACAGCCAGGAAAAGACTCACTCTCTAGCCTACTTCCCCAGCCCATTCAGACTTGCCGCGGGCCATCAAATTCTTCCATCTCTCTGTGTCTTAGTTTCTTGGGAGATATGTGGTGAGAGGAAGTCTGTGTTACTTCCGTGAGGGGCTTGGTGTTGTTGCACCAAAAGTAGTGGAGATGGCAGCCAGGACAGTGATCATCCGTTGTGGACAATTTTGTCTGCTGGGTTTGAAACTGGAATTGATCTGGATGTAAAAACCAGGCCTAGGGAGCTGGAAGTGAAAACCAATGCAGAGGCCACTGGGAAAACTGCCAGGACCTGCCGCAGGGAGCTGGCACCAAAACCACAGCTGTGTATCAGTAACATTCCCTGATTCTGTCCGTCTGGTTCCACAGGCTTAAAGTAGCTCAAAGCCTAACCGCTCGCTCTCACCAGGATGTTTGCATTGTGGGCTTTTCTCCCCTGTACACTGAGCAGGTTTTGTTTGCAACAGGATGTTCCTGGCTGTAACCACATGGAACAGCTGGTTCCCTCAGACGGGTGGAGGGGGGAGTGGTCCCATCTCCCAGTGTCTCAGGGAAGTGATACCGTGCAGAGGATGAGGCAACACTGGGGAAAGCAGGGATCTCCTGGGGTCAGTTCTTCCTGTTGTTGCTGGCAGCTGCTGTTTTGGGTCTTGACTCTCCCTGTGCTCCTGCTGCTTTTACAGGCTTCCTACCTCACATGGGGTGTCCTCCAGGAGCGTGTGATGACGAGAACGTATGGTGCCACTGAAACAGACCCTGGTGAGAAGTTCAAGGACTCCCAGTTCCTAGTGTTCATGAACCGCATCCTGGCGTTCACAGTGGCTGGTCTGTACTGCGCCCTGACCAAGCAGCCACGCCATGGGGCTCCTATGTACAAGTACTCCTTTGCCTCCCTCTCCAACATCCTCAGCAGCTGGTGTCAGTATGAGGCACTCAAATACATCAGCTTCCCCACCCAAGTGCTGGCCAAGGCCTCCAAGGTGATCCCAGTGATGATGATGGGCAAACTAGTGTCACGCAAGAGTTATGAGTACTGGGAGTACCTGACTGCTGCCCTCATCTCTGTGGGGGTCAGCATGTTCCTGCTCTCCAGTGCTCCCAACAGGACAGTGTCCACCGTCACCACTTTCTCTGGCATAGTGCTCCTGGCTGGCTACATAATCTTCGACAGCTTCACCTCCAACTGGCAGGACGCCCTCTTCACCTACAAGATGTCTCCCGTGCAGATGATGTTTGGCGTCAATGTCTTCTCCTGCCTTTTCACCGTGGGCTCGCTCTTGGAGCAGGGTGCCTTGCTGGAGTCGCTGCGCTTCATGGCCCGCCACTCAGAGTTCACCGCCCACGCCGTGCTGCTCTCCGTGTGCTCTGCCTGCGGCCAGCTCTTCATCTTCTACACCATCAACCAGTTCGGGGCAGCTGTCTTCACCATCATCATGACACTCCGACAGGCGTTTGCCATCCTCCTCTCCTGCCTCATCTACGGGCACACTGTCACTGTTGTGGGTGGGCTGGGCATAGCTGTTGTCTTCATGGCCCTCTTTCTGCGTGTCTACGCCCGCAGCCGCATGAAGAAGCGCAGTAAGAAGCTCCCGCCGGGTGAGACCCCTGTACAAAAGGTCTAAGGAAGCTGAGGCCATGGCATTTAAGCCATGCCCGCTGTCCTGCCTCCACTCGATGGTGTTTGCTTGATTTCCCAAAACCCACTGAGGAGAAGAGTGGGATATGGATAGGCAGGACCAGTGACTCAGTTTTCCACCTGCTTTTCCTGGGAAAGGGGCTTGAACAAGCCCAGGAAATGCTCTGGGCTGACACAGCTCCAAACCTTTCCATTTGCCTTAATAGGTCACAGACTTACAGCCAAGGCACAGGCCTGGGGGCACACCAGCATGAGGCTGCTGGTATTCCTGCCCCACCTGTGTCTTGTGGCTTCTCCCCAAAGTCACTGATGAACAAGGGAACTCTTCCCTGGTACTGTCTTGCCTCTGGCTAGTGCTCCTCCATTTCTGTTAGTACTACAGAGCTTGGCAGGAGGAAAGGGCAAGCAAAACACTAGGTTTCTTTTTGAAACACTTCTGAGTGAGGCAAGTCCCAAGCTGAGCCCATCGAAGGGTGGGGAGTGCTCTTCCTCCATTCCAGGAGGGGCTCTGGGTAGTACAGGCACAGCTAAGGGAAGGACTCCCAGCCTATCCTGCCCCAGGCCTGGGATCTGCTCTGGGAGGGCACTGCAGTGAAAGCCAGTACCTCCCAGTTTGGTTTTATCAATTCTTCGCCCCTGCTCCAAGACACTTTTCTTTGCTCCCCTCAGCCCAGGCTGATTTTTATGCAGCACCTGAGCTGGCCGGTACAGTTCCCAAGGCTTGCCGAGTCCTTCGAGGTCACTTTTTGGCTACATCTGCTGCTGTTATAGGCCAAAGGCTGCACTGCCCAGAAGCCCCAGCACCACCTCGGGGTCCCTCAGTGCCATGGTTTCTGGGCTTTGCAGTTGCCATTCAGACAAGCACAAAAAACCCCTCTTTTCCCTGCCACCTGGAGGCACTGGCCCTGGTTTTCCCTGGGCAGAGTCTGTGCCTGGAGAGTTGGGACATGGGGCAGAGCCTGCTTGCGGTGCCTTGGTCCTGCTCCACAGAGAGCAGGGGATGGAGCACTGAAAGCTGTTCTTCCCCAGAAGCCTGGGTTTTATTCGTCAATCCTTTTCTCATCAACACAACCTGACTGACAAACCAGCAGGTTTTGGTACTTTTGCAAGGCAACATTTTTTCTCTTTTTATTTTATTAAATTAAAAATATGCTGCATATAGTGCCATGGGCGTAAATGTGGGGTTTTTTGGTTGGTTGGGGTTTTTTTCCCACGTACCTGGAAGGAGGGGAGAGACTTCCAACTCTTTCTGTGTCCCTAGTTTCTCTGGGACAGCAAAGTCGTCTGTCCAAACACAGGTTCCTCTCTGTGTTTGCCAAGGCTGGTATCAACCAGGGTTGCATTCAAAGCTGCAAGGCCTGGCAGGAGATCCTTGCACACACAACTGGGGAGGCAGAGCCAGGTTTGGAATGCTGCTTATGCTGGTGGGCAGGTGAAGGAGCCCCTAGCCTGAGCCTAGTTTGGCTCCTGGGCTCCCTGCATGGTGCAACTTGAGGAATTCCCAGTGGGTGTAGCTACAGAGAGGTGATGCAGAGGCCTGCTGAGCACCTGCCAGCCAGGGCCACCATTGCTGTAGCACTTTTTGAGGTGTAGCTGCAGCAGCCAGGGCCAGGAGAGGCTTGAGGTGTGGATGGTCCATCCTACTGGTACATGTGGGAGGCCTGGTGAAAATTCTTGTAGGCTAGGGTGAGGCTGGGGTCAGAGACGGGACTGGGGCCTAACAGGGCTAGGGAAAGGGGAGGCTCAGGTGAGGGTTGCAACAGAAATAGAGGAGGAGACTAAGGACAGCGGTGACTTCGCTGAACCTGCAGGGATACCAGAGCTGGTGCTGAGCACAGCCCAGGCTTCAGAGCACTTGGCTCTCCAGCAGTTTTACCTGCGCTCCTTTTCTAGCTCTGAGCTTTTGGAAGTGCCTGTGCAACCTCACAGCTTTTCATCCTGCCCTACAAATTCACCCCAAATGTCTGCAGCCACCATCTGCTGATAGACTGAAAATAGAATGAGATTTCCTTTGATTTAAAAAACCAAACAAAACGACAAAAACCCACATTGCCAGGTTAGGAATAGGATACAGTGGGATAACCTTTCTAATTTAAACGTAGATTTAAACAAAATATTAGCAGAAAAAGAAAATCCAGAACATTAACTTAATTTTTATTGATTCAGTATTTAGCAACACCTTCCTATCCAAAGAGAAATCCTACTTTTAAGCAATTTGCTAGCTCAGCTCCAGCACTGCCCTCGCAGGCTACACCCACACAGCTGCCACACTGGGAGCAGAGTCTCTGTTTTGGTGCACAGCAAGGGATTCCAGCAGGCCCTGCTTCCCTGTTGAAGATGGATACTGGCTAAAGCCCATTCTATTTTGTGCCTGTGGCAGCTGGCATGCAAGGAGAACTCGGTGTTGGTGTCACTTTTCCCTGACAAGCCCCAAAGGCCATTGTGGCCAGGGGTGACAAACCTCACAGGGTGTGAGCTCGGTGCAAGGGGCAGCTCAATCAGAGGTGATGTCCCAGGCTTGTCATCTACGACACAGACGGAAAGAAGCCAGATACTGCCAAACACCCAGTGGCTGCAGAAGGCCAGAAAGGGCAGGCTGGAGGAAAGGAGCTGAGTCTTTGGCCAGCAGCTGAAGAGAGGCAGCTTGACTACAGTAATGAGCTGTCACTCCTCACCCTGCTCCACGCTGCAGTGAACAGCAGATGGCTGCTGCCACAGTCCTGCCCCAGAGGTGTTCAGATCAAACCAGCCCTGGCACAGCTCACCCAGCTGACCCATGCAGAGTGGAAGTTTGCTCCCAGGCTGTGGGGCAGGCAGCACTCCAGGCAGAGAACTACTGCTCATTGGAGATGACCCCACCTGCACAGCAGGTCATGTGTTCCTTCCACCCACTTCATGTTATCTGGGCATGGACGAGGTAAAGATCACCTGAAGCAGGGCTCAGAAAAGCAGTCAGGGCACAGGAGAGACCAACAGTCCTGTGGCCTCAGGCACAGGCTGCGACATTTTCCTCAGGAGAGTAGACATGAAACACAAGGGACCTCACCACGTAAATCATCAATTCTTTAATTCCAGTAGAACAAAAAAACCAGAAAAATAATCAAACAAAACCCAGCCAAAATACATTATGCTATCCTGGGGCTTCAGGGAGGCAGCATCTCAGAGGAAGGGCTCTCCCACCCCAATGGAATAAGGACAGTGTTTGATGCCTACTGGTAACATGGGATACTCCATGAAGGGGAGAGAGGGGAAGCCTGATGCCTCCTCACACCTCCACTCCCCATCAGCTGTTCCTACACAAGCAGAAGGACACAGAACAGACAGGCCTCAGGCTACCTGAGTCACTACTAACAAACAGGGAATCATGCCCTCCTGCACCCTGCCAAAAACAACCCCAACCAAACAGAGCCAAAAAAATAGACACCACCAAGGAGTCAGTAGCAGCTGGTGGGAGCAAACCATCTTCTAAGCAGACGTGATATAGGGCAGAGGTCTGGCAGGTGAAGGAAGAGCCTTCCTCCTTTAGTCTACTTCTTCCATGCGGGATGTATCTTCATCTCCCTCCAGAGGGGGAATCTCCTCAGGGACAGCTGCACTGGGCTCCTCTGCAGTCATCTCATCTTCATCAATGCCTGGGAGAGGGGAGGAAAGGAAGAGATAAGGCCTCGAAATGACACCTGATCCCAGATGTACAGCCTCTCCCAGAGTAAACCTGGCTCCTGCCCCCAGCCTGAGGAACGGGGCTATTAGCATCCAGTAGTTCACAGAATCATAGAACATTCTGATTTGGATGGGACCCACAAGGATCACTGAAGTCTAGCTCCTGGCTCTACACACGACAGCCCCAAGAATCACACCAGGTGCCTCAGAGTGTTGTCCAACCACACTCTGGGTAAGAAATCTTTTCCTAATATCCAATCTAAACCTCTCCTGACACATTCATGACATTCCCTCAGGTCCTGTCACTGGCCACCAGAGAGATCCATGCAGGCCCCTCTGCTTCTCCTTGTGAGGAAGCTCTACACTGCAGTGAGGTCACCCCTCAGTCTCCTTTCCTCCAGGCTGAAAACTAATAGAATGTGAGTCAACATTGTTATGAGTTATTGTCAACTCCAGCACTAATCCTTTATCAGCAGCATCTTCCCAGTAACATCTACACTAGTATATAGATACTACCTGTGCCATTAGAGTGCACTCCTTAGCCAGCAGAGATTAACTACAAAAGACATATCACACAGTGCCACAAAACTCTGGAGTTTAAGCCAGGAGAGTGTGGTTTAAGCCATGAACATTTCTCTAGAGAAAAATGCAGTAAATCCTATCAAGTCACAACTAAAGCAGTTGCAAGACTCTAGAGCTCACTGGATTCCAACACTGCAGGTTGCTGTTTTGGTATGCTCTGAACAGAAAATTGTACTACCATACAGTCCCCTTACCTGCAATTTGACTAAGAGAAGACCCTACTATTGAGACTAGGCAGCACAGAGTTACTAACTTAGTTGTGCCAAGCCACAGCACCTTCTGATTTACATTTGTAGCTAAATAGTGAACTTGGAGGAAAAGGCTGTGTGCAAGCACAAGCTGTTTCAACAGATGGGTCACATCACCCATGACAGACTTTGCACATTTACTCTGAAGGAAAAAAAGCCTCAGCTTGTCCTCTGAACATCCTGGTGGTGGCTCCTGGTGTTGTGGAAGACAGGGCAGTCCACCCAGAACCCTGAGCCCTCCTGAAATACCTTGTTCCAGGTTTACACTTTCTCCTGGCCACCTTATGCACAGAGCCACTTCAGCACATCATACCAGCGTGGCTCACTTACAGGCCTCCCCCTGCCCCAAGACACTAGCCTGACCAGTTAATCTGCTTTCAGGCCTGCTCCAGGCTTGAGAATTTGCACGGATACTCACCAAGCCCGAGTTTGATCATCCTGTAGATGCGGTTGGAGTGGGTCTGGGGATCTTCCAAGGAGAAGCCAGAGGACAGCAGAGCAGTCTCAAAGAGTAGCACCACCAGATCTTTAACAGCTTTGTCATTCTTGTCAGCATCAGCCTTCTGGCGAAGGGTTTCCACAATTGGGTGGTCAGGGTTGATCTCCAGGTGCTTCTTGGCCATCATATAGCCCATGGTAGAGTTGTCCCGCAGTGCTTGAGCCTTCATGATGCGCTCCATGTTGGCTGTCCAACCGTAGGTGCTGGTGACGATGCAGCAGGGAGATGAGACCAACCGGTTTGAGATGGTGACCTGCCAGCATAGCCAGGTGTCAGCTGAGCAAGGCTCCCATAAACCCTGGACTGGGCCCAGCCACAGCACACTACAGCCCAAGTCTTAGCCCCTGGTTCACCTGGGGACACCCCAAAGCAAGCAGAGATGCTCCAAGCAGCTCCAGGACTGCTGCACAGACTAATTTGGACAGCTCAGCCGGCACTTAGAGCACCCACTGCATGTTTCCCACACTTACCCTCTCCCATCAATGCACGTATTTGGGTCAGTGCCCCTCGCCTGCAGCCTGGCTGCTTAGAGCAAGATGGTGCATGCTGGGACCTCCAGTCTCCCTTAGCGGCTCCTCTGCAGGAGATGAGAGGCATGCATTGAGCGGGGACCCTCACCCGCAGCACGGAGGGCCCAGCCCTCCTCCCTCCAGCCCAGGGCTAAGCTCCCTGCCCATCTCACCTTCTCCACCTTCTTGTCCAGGATCTCCTTCATAAGTTTGCAGAGGTTCTCAAACTTGGCCTTGCTCTCCTCCATCTTCTTTTTCTCCTCCTCGTCCTCAGGCAGCTCCAGCCCCTCTTTGGTGACTGATACCAGAGTCTTGCCATCAAACTCCTTGAGCTGCTGCACGCAATACTCATCGATGGGCTCTGTCATGTATACCACCTCAAAGCCACGCTTCCGCACACGCTCCACAAAAGCCGAGTTAGCAACCTGCTCCTTACTCTCCCCTGTGTTTGTGGAAGGCAGATATGAAACATCACCAAAATGTAAGAGCTGGTTACAGCAGGACAAGCAGCACCAGTCACTCAGGGCCCCTATCATAAAACTGGCGGTAGCCAGGGTTCTAGGCCTGGTGGCCTTTCCCCAATCCCCAGGAATGAGCTGCAATTCAGCAGGAAAAGTTTTAAATTAGGGTTTGTATGCAGGTTACCTACCTCTACACCTTGCTAGGGGCTCAGAGGAGCTCTGGCTCACCTGTGATGTAGTAGATACTCTTCTGGTTCTCCTTCATACGGGACACGTACTCTGAAAGTGAGGTCACTTCATCGCCTGACTGGGACGTGTGGTACCGCAGCAGCTCCGAAAGGCGCTTTCGGTTGGTGGAGTCCTCATGGATGCCCAGCTGGGGGCAGAAGAGATGCATGAAGTCTCCAGGATAGGACATGGATGCACTTGGCCACCTCTGAGGCACAGCCAATCTGCCCACCTCCTGATCATTTGAGTGTTTGGCCTAGGGCAGCCAGGGGGAACAGCTGCCCACAAAGGCACTCAGAGGAATTTGTAAGACCCACTCCCTTTATCCTAACATCCATGCAGAGGAAACACAGCATAGGAACAAGATTGCTCCTCAGGCAGATGGGTCATGGGCAGGTGTAGGGTGCCCAGCTCACCTTCAGATTCTTGGAAAAAGCCTCATAAAATTTCTTGTAGTTCTCTTTGTCCTCTGCCAGCTCAGAGAAGAGCTCCAAGCATTTCTTCACAATGTTTTTGCGGATCACTTTGAGGATCTTGCTCTGCTGGAGCATCTCACGAGAAATGTTAAGAGGCAGGTCCTCTGAGTCCACAACACCCCGGATGAAGTCTGAGTAGGGGGAATGAAAACAGGTGTCAGGTTAAGGATTCTGAGCTTCAACACAGAAAGAAAAGAACTAAAACACTGACTGCTATGCACCCACATCAGCTAGTGCCTCATCCAGTCTTGCTGGACTGGAAGTGGTACCACAGGTTGTGGGGAACCCAGCTCTGCACTGGGAGGCTGAGGCAGGGGGCTCTTACTCAGGTATTCAGGGATGAGCTCGTCACAGCTGTCCATGATGAAGACACGCCTCACATACAGCTTAATGTTGTTCTTCTTCTTCTTGTTCTCAAAGAGGTCAAAAGGGGCACGGCGCGGGATGAAAAGCAGAGCCCTGAACTCCAGCTGCCCTTCCACGGAGAAGTGCTGTGGAGCCAGGAAAAAAACCCAGGTGCTTCACTTCTACCCCCTTCCCCAGTTCCCACCGTAAGGAGGCTGAACTGCCATTCCTCAGCACTGGGGCTGGCAAGGGAGCACAGCAGCATCTCTAGCATCCAAGCAGCCTATATTTCCTCCTGCTCAGGCCCACTGTCCCCTGTGCCCCAAGGTTCTCTGGCATCCAGCAGGCTGGGACAGAGAAGTCACTGCTTCTCTGAGACCCCACACCCTCCTCTCTTGCTTTAGGACTGGCACTGCCAATCCTTCCACCTGCATGGGAGTCACAGTGCAGGCTGCTCCATCACCAAGTGGCCTGAGAGTGCTCAGTCCCACAGAGGCACAGCTGTGTGGTGACTCTGGATAAGGGCTGGAAAGGGGCCCTCTGCCTCTCTCTGGAAGGCAGAGTCACCCAGCACCCACCTTGACAGCCAAGTGATCCTCCCAGTCATTGGTGAGGCTCTTGTAGAACTCGCCATACTCCTCCTGGGTGATGTCATCAGGGTTGCGGGTCCAAATTGGTTTGGTCTTGTTCAGTTCCTCCTGGTCAATATACTTCTCCTTTATTTTCTTGGTCTTTTTCTTCTTGCCTTTGTCTCCCTCCTCCTCCTCATCAGAGCCCACATCCTCAATTTTGGGTTTCTCTTCATCCTTGGACACTGACTCTTCGTCCTTCTCATCTTTCTCCTCCTCTGCCTCATCATCGCTGATCTCTTTCTCACGTTCTTTCTCCAGCTGTGGAGAAAGAAACAAGCAATAGTCACGTTTAGCCCCAAGTTACCAAGAATCCTTTTGCTCCAGCTGGGAAAAATGGTGTCCTCCAAGGACAAACAAACGCAACATCTGGAATCAATGCTTCTTTTGGAACCAGTCCACAAAAGCCCCTCGTCATGCAACCAAAAGTTGTGTCTGAGAAGAGACAAGCAGCAGGAAACCCTCCTTTTTCCGTGGCTGGTTTAAGATGATCTTCAGCTGCAGAGATCAAAGGCCTTTAGTGTAGCTGGATACCCACCTCCTCCACCTCCAGTAAGCCCCCAGCCTCAAATCACCTTTGGCCAGAGAAGAGAGAGCACTGCTCAGTACCCAGCAGCCAGGAACTACGGAAGGGACCAGAAGGGATCGTACACTGGGCCTTTCCTGTACTCCCGTTCCCAACACCACCCAGCCCTCCAGCCTTCCAGTTAGCCCCCACAGGCCTTTCCTTACGTACATAGAGTGTGATGGGGTAGCCAATGAACTGGGAGTGCTTCTTCACCACCTCCTTCACACGACGCTCCTCCAGGTACTCAGTCTGGTCCTCCTTCAAGTACAGGATCACTTTGGTGCCGCGTCCAATGGGCTCACCTGCAGCGTGGGGAGATAAACATTAATGTTTCAGGGCAGAGAGCAAGCATGACCAGCTCCTCAAGCCTAAACATTACAGGATACCCAGCATTAACCAGTGTGACTGACAATGCAGCACGGCTCTAGGGAGCACCAGCCAAAGGGGTGGCAGGTTTTCTGGCAGGAAAACATGCTTGGTTCTTTGTACAATACGCACCGTGGTCAGTTCGGACAGTGAATGAGCCCCCAGCTGATGACTCCCAAGCATACTGCTCATCGTCGTTGTGCTTGGTAATGACAACCACCTTCTCAGCCACCAGATATGCAGAATAGAAACCCACACCGAACTGCCCGATCATGGAGATGTCTGCGCCAGCCTGTGAAACCAGAGAGTAACTGCTAAGACCAGTGAGGAGATAGAAAATGTCTGTGACTGATTCACAACAGCAAAGAACTGGGTCAAGCACATGGAGAAAAACATGCAAGTGCCAACAGGCAGCCAGCTCTACCCTCAGCTCCTCCCTGCTGTTGGAAAGGTGGGGGAAGCACACTTGGGTAGGCCAACAGTTCCCACAGCAACAAGGCAGCAGGGCCTTTTTGTTATTTCTTTATTATTATTTGTACATTCAGTGCCAGCCTGTGACGCAAGCCCCAGGGAACCCATGCAGCCAAAGGCAACCCACCTGCAAGGCCTCCATGAAGGCTTTGGTCCCCGATTTGGCAATGGTGCCCAGGTTGTTGATGAGGTCTGCTTTTGTCATCCCAATGCCAGTGTCCACCAGGGTTAGCGTGCGGTCCCGGGGGTTGGGGATGATGTCGATCTTCAGGTCTTTCCCACTGTCCAGCTTTGAGGGGTCGGTCAGGCTCTCATAGCGGATCTTATCCAGGGCCTAGGGGAGAGAGGGATGCTCGACAGGGCCTCCCTACTCGACAGGCGCCTCCGTCCCTCCCCTGCACAGGCCCTCCCGGAGAGCCAGGAATCGGCCTCTCCCTGGGCACCCCCGGCAGGACACCAGCCCGACCCCAAGCCCCCCGGCAGAGGAAGGAGCCCACTCCCGCCCAGGCTCACGTCGGAGGCGTTGGAGATGAGCTCCCGCAGGAAGATCTCCTTATTGGAATAGAAGGTGTTGATAATGAGCGACATGAGCTGGGCGATCTCCGCCTGGAAGGCGAAGGTCTCCGCATCCTCCTCCTCGTGCTGCACTTTCTCGGGCATCTACAAGGCAAACACAGGCCTACACTCAGCGCATTTTCAGGGCACGAGCACCATGGTGGGAGCACAAGGCCCAGTCTCAGGCCCCGCTCAGCCCCTACCTTCTCGGGCGTGCGGAACCGGCGAAAAGACCACACCGCCCACCGGCCGCCTTTTATAGGCACGGAGCGGGGTGGCACGCTCTCGGCTCACTGTATCCTTCCGCCTTAAAGGGGTCTTGGTCAGCGAACCACAGATGGATGGTGGCTAGGAGGCATCGGCGGTGCCGTTTAGCGGCGGCCATGGCGGGGGCAGGCGTGCAATGAATGCTCGGCTTCATGCGGCTGCTGTGCGGTCGCCTGCCGGAGCTCCCCGCCGCCTTTCGCCGCGACGCTCGGAACGCCGCAGGACCGGGATCTCCGAGCGCCACGGCGAGGGGCGGCGGGGAGCCCCGGCGAGGAACTCTTTGCCGCGCCCCTTCGCGGAGGAATACAGCTGCGAGTACAAAGGCACGGCCAGAGTATTCCGCAGAGGTTACGGCGGCGCCTCTCCAGCTCCATGGCTGGCGCAGGGAGCCGGCGATCCGCACAGCCCCAGCTTCCTCCTGCAGCTCCCCCCGAGGCCGGGAGCCGCGTGGCTGTGCCGGCCTGAGGCTGCGTGTAACGGGCACAGCCGTGAGGGGGCGGGGACAGAAGGTGTCAGGGCCAGAGTGTGTGGTAGGCCCGTAGCCCCGTGTTTGGAGTGTTCGTGTAAACCAGTGTTTGGAGACCTTGTATTTTCAGTGTCCAAGGGAAATAATAAGATAAATCAATCTTAAGCCTTACCTTTCCAGTATCTGGAGTATTCTGTTCAGTTCTGAACTCCTCAGTACAAGAGAGACATGGAGCCCCTGGAGCTGGTCCAGTGGAGGGTGACGAAGATGATTGAGGGACAGGAGCATCTCTCTTACGAGGAAAGGTTGAGGGAGCTGGGCCTATTCAGCCTCGAGATGACTGAGAGGGGACCTCATCAATGCCTATCAGTATCTCAAAGGAGGGTGTCGAGGGTGTTTCCAGGCTCTGTTCGGTGGTGCTGAGCCATAGGACAGGAGGCAATGGGCAGAAACCGATGCACAGGAAGTTCCACCTGAATATGAGGAAGAACTTCTTTACTGTGTGGGTGACCCAGCACTGGAACAGATTGCCCGCAGAGACCGTGGAATCTCCCTCACTGGAGATACTGAAGAACTGCCTGGACACGGTCCTGTGCCATGTGCTCTGCATGAGCAGCGAGGTTGGACCGGGTGACCCATTGTGGTCCCGTCCAACCTGACCCATTCTGTGATTCTGTGTTGAGGCTGTGGGTACAAAAGTCCTGACCAGGAAAGGAAGCTGGAAGTGGGATGAGGGGACCCGAGCCCCAGCATGGGTTTTGGTGCCTGGTGGTGCAAGGAGGTGATGGCTGTGAACGATGTGGGGCAGAGGGAGGGGGATTCCCGCAGGCAGGCTGGTGTAGTTCACCCCAGGAGCAGGAGGTGGCACTCCGGCTGTTCCCAGGCTCGAGGAATGCTCCCGGGTGCTGTGCTGCAGGTCGCTGCACCACAAAATGTGAAGGTGCATCTGCTCTATCAGAGGTGTAGGTGGTTCCCCGGTGTACCCCGAGGGCAGCATCCCCGGGGTGCTGGTGGATGAGAGACTGGCCATGAGGTCACCAAGTGCACTCACAGCTCAGAAAGACAATCATGTCCTGGGTTGCATCCAAAGCCCCGTGGGCAGCAGGGCAAGGGACGGTTTTCTGCCCCTCTGCTCTGCTCTGGTGAGAGCCAACCTGCAATGCTGCATCCGCCTCCGGGGTCCCCAGCACAGGAAGGACTTGGACCTGTTGGAGATGGTGCAGAGGAGGAACACCAACATGATTAGAGGGATGGAGCACCTCTCCTACAAGGAAGGTCTTTGAGAATTGGGATTGTTCAGCCTGGAGAAGGCTTTGGTGTGACCTAATTGTGGCCTTCCAGTACCTGAAGGGGACCTACAAGAAAGATGGACAAGGACACAGAGTAGTTACAGGACATGGGGGAATGGTTCCAAACAGAGGGAAAGTTTAGATACTGGGGAAGAAATTTATTACCGAGAGGGTGATGAGGCACTGGAACAGGTTGCCCAGAGAAGCTGTGTATGCCCCACCCCTCAAAGTATTCAAGGCCAGGCTGGATGGGGCTCCAAGTAACCTGGTGTAGTGGAAGTTGTCGCGGCCCATGGCCAGGGGGTTTGGAGCTGGATGATCTTCAAGGTCCCTTCCAACCTGAACCATTCTGATTTTATGGTTCTACGATCCCCTTCCCACACTGGCTGTGTCCTCATAGCTGGCCCTGACTGTGCAGAGGATGCCCACACCATTTCCACATCTGATGCTGGTTACAGGGCACTGCAGGATCCCAAGGAAATGCCAGTGCCTTCTCACTTCAACCCATGTCCCTCCACAGCCCCTCTCCCCTGTGGCGATGGAGACAAGAACACATAACCAATGGAGCATTTTGGTCTTTTTATAGAAAATGGCAACTGTATAGACACATTTACACAACAAGGGACAGGAAAGCCAAGGGAGAGGTGAGGCCTCCCCCTCACAGCACAGGTGGGCAGGGAAGGCAGCTTTGTTGGGAAGGGAGTTGCTGCCTCTCCTCTTGTCACCCACAGTGGAAGCTCCTGTCACACAACCAGGAGGCTGAAAAAAANGGGGAACAGAGGCAAGAAGAGGGGGAGAAGGTGGGGTGTGGAGACCTCCTCCTCCCTGAGCCTAGCCACAGTGTTGGCTCTTTCTGTGGTTGGGACACAAATGTCTGCACTCTTGGCATACCACTGGGCAGGGAGATGTGCGTCTAGCCGAGAGCAGGGATGGCGGGGCTGGCTGGGGCTCTCCTCCCCATTCACAAGTCTTACCAGCAGGAGAAGGGCTGTGGGATATTTCCAGGCCCCCTAGAAGGAGAGGAGAGAATCTCCGAGGTGCTTCGGAGACAAGGGCAAGAGAACAAGTAACACTGGTTACCAGCCTTTCACTCTGTCAGAGAGAAAGAGGCTGAAAATGGCTTTTGGCCTTGAGCTGGGGAAATGACGCAGCATGGGAGGCAGCTGGACCTCTCGGAGATCCCGGGGGTCTTACAACACACACAATACAGGGAAGGAGAAGGCACGTAGGCCTGAAGGCATCACACAGCCGAGCGTGGCAGGAACCAGGCCAACCCTGCAGGAGTGGAACCGTCCCTGGGCATAATGTCTGCTGTGGCAGTGTGATTTGGCAGGGACAGGTGTGAGCTGTTATTTCCCCACAGTGCTGAGGTGTCCAGGGCCTCAGTGGAGGATGCGGAGCCATCTCTCGGTGTCCCTGCACCCTCTGTGTGCCTCTGCTAGATGAGAGTTCGGACCAGAAAGGAGATGGCGGCTCCTAGGGCCAAACCCAGTGACAGGAAAAACGCCATGACAGCTCCAGCTGTCTCTGCTTCATGCGCAAGCACTTTCCTAGGAGAGAAACAGGTGTCAGAGATCCATCCTTGGGATACATGTCCTATGCCCTGCTGTTTAGTGGAGCCGGGAGGCTTGTCTGCAGCAGAGGAAAGGCAAGAAGAAATCCACCTTGGCTCCTAGAGCCACAAGAACTCCAAGTCTCCACACTGTGCGCTCATGAAGTGCATCAGGCAGGCCACCCTGAAGCTCCAGGCACATCCCTCTCTGACCCCTACAAGACTCCTTGTGCTGCCTGTGTGCTGGGCTAGGCTGCTCACCCTGCTGTGGGTGCTGTGCCACACTTTGCTCCCCTCCAGATCCCCACTATATCCAGCCCCTTCCCCTGCGTGGCAGGTGGGGAAAATGGAGAGCCCAAACAGCTTCCTCATCTCTAGGATATGGAGGCACAAGCCTGGGAGATGGGACACTGAGGGTAGTGACAATTCCCTTCTGTGCCTGCAGCCTTTTCTTCAGATGCCAGAGCTGGGCAGAGCCAGACTCCAGGAGTCATGCCACGGCTGGCATCTGGGGGAGTAACCAAGTCTTCCCTTGTCCCCAGCTCGTACTCACTTTGGCCCGAAGCACATGCAGAGGCTGGCCAGGTAGCCATTGGAGATGGAGAAGAAGATCATGAAGATGATGTACCAGGCGTCATGAGAGAACACAACAGGCAGGTAGTAACGGGGTTGCACATTGCACAGCATGAACAGAGGGACAAAGACGACACGGAGGATCACCATCACTGGCAGGAGCCAGCTGTCCTTCCCGGGCTGGGAGAAAAACACAGATCACTGAGTAGCTGAGAACTGGACATTCCCCGTCCCACGGCATGCTGCCAGGGGCTCTGTGGAGGCTGTCCCTACTGCGCCAGGGCTGTGGAGGAGCCACAGAGAGGGCAAAGCTGCTGAGAGACTTTCTCTGCCATAACAAATCTCAGCATCACAACCTGCAGTCACAAGTAGGTTTTCCTAGGTCTGGAAGCCCTGTTGCAGGTGACTTGAAGCAGCACTAGAGCCAAAATACTGAGTTGGGCTTGTGGGCAACTGTTAAGCCCTTGCTGGCAACAGGCAGGCAGGCAAGAGAGCTTTGTGCACGCTCATGCAGTGAGCCAGCGTGCAGGACAAGGGTGGCTGAGGTAAATCCCCTCCGGCACCTCGGCGCCTGCAAACTGGGCTTTAGCCAGGTCTTCAGCGTCCTGCACCATCCCCCAGCCAAGCAGGGCAAGATCCAGCAATCTGGGAAAGCGATTATGCTGGGGTTGTTTTGGAATGTGCTGGGAAAGGCATGGACTGAATTACAGTCTCCTTGGATCCTACCAGAGTTCCTGAGCGACTGAGGCTGGGACAAAGAAGGAGGTACCACCCCCCTGTGCTGTCCCTGCAGCTGGGACCAAGGCAGCCCCTGGAACGAGACGGGCCTCGTTCTCTCTGGTGTCCCCTCAGTGAGGTGCCAGGTTTGCAGATGACAGGGCTCACTGGTCTGAGGTGAGGGGAGACCCACAGCTGCCTTGAGAACTGCTGGGCTGGCATGACCACAGGAAGCTCCATGAACACAGGAGGAAGCTGAGCTTAGCCATGTCTGTGGGGCAAACTGGGGAGAGCAGCTGCCTCTGCTGCTTGAGGAGAAAAAGAGCGAGCAGGGCCAGGGCCCCAACCAGGGAAATGTGGCCCAAACCACACGCAGTCAGACTTTCCACACAGCCTTGTTTTGGAAATGTCTCCTGCTGGGTCATCCCACCATGGAGGCTGTGGCCTGGACACCAGGCAAGGCGGCTCATGGCCAAGACCGAAGGCAACAAGCAGTGATGGCCAGGGGAGAAGCAGCTCCAGGCCGCGGGGAAGTCAGGCCCAGGCAGACCCCATGCAGCTCGTGGTCCTGAGGAGCTTCTCTAAACAAACAGCCTGAACAATACAGGGGGAAACAGCACTTGGAGGGTGGGTGAAGGGGCAGGAAGAGACCCAGACAGGACAGCCCCCTTCCTTGCCCATTCTGGGGAGATGAGAGCAACGGGATGTGGCAGGGGACAGTTCTGTGACCCACATGGCATGGCCCTGCCCTGCTGTCAGGACAAGGGTCTTTGAAGCAGCTGCGTCCTGTGCTGAGGCCACAGGTTTTATTTTGGGCTGCCCTGTCTTTCACCCTCTTTCCCTGTCGCCATCCTGTCTCGTCGTTTGCATAGCTGGAGTGAAGGTTTGTTTACAGAGAGGCTGAAATGGAGGAGGCAGCTTTATCCAAGCCATGTTGAAAGAGGGGTGGGAGGACAGAACACCATTGTGGTTCTCAACTCTGACCCATAAATCTCCGTTTAGAACTTAAAGCAGGAGTTAGCTCTGCACCTCCTTCTTGCTCCACGCCATGGATGGCAGCCTCAGTGAGAGCTGTGGCTGAGGGACCTAGGGATGGACACTGCCTGGGCACTTGCTCCCTGCCCCATGCTTACCCATGTGAAGAGAGCAGTGAGACTCCGTCCTGTCCAGTCAAAGACATTAAAGAGCAGGAAGCAGGAGACGGGAATGAAGTAGAGACCTGCAGAAGGAGGTGGTCAGTGGTGAGCCCAGTGTGCCCCAGCCCCTCATACCCATTGCACGGAGACTGACTTTCAGGTCTAGGTCCTAGCAGTTTCCCACTAAGGCTTGGAATGGTCTCCCAGCCAGGCTGGCGTCTGCATCCAAACCATCATGCACAGTGGTTCCCTCTTCCCTTCAGGCAGTCTGTATTTGGTTTGTGTGGCAAGGTTTTGGTAGGGGGGTGGGCTACAGGGGCGGCTTCTGAGAGAAGCTGCTAGAAGCTCCCCCAAGTCTGACAGAGCCAATGCCAGATGGCTCCAAGACAGACCCACCACTGGCCAAGGCCATCAGTGACAGTGGTAGGGCCTATGGGAGGAAAGCAGGGGAAAAAAATCCCAACATGTGCAACTGCAGCCAGAGAGAGAAGTGAAAATATGTGACAGAAACAGCTCTGCAGACACCAAGGCCAGTGGAAAAGGAGGGGCAGAAGGGGCTCCAGATGTCACAGCAAAAATTCCCCTGCAGCCTGTGGTGAAGACCATGGCGAGGCAGGCTTTCCCCCTGCAGCCCAAGGAGGTCCACAGTAGGCAGATATCCACCTCCTGCCCGTGGAAGACCCCACTCTGAAGCAGGTTTTCCGGCAGGACTTGTGACCCTGCAGGGGACCCACACTGAAACAGTCTGTTCCTGAAGGACTGCATCCCATGGAAGGGACCCAGGCTGAAGCAGTTCATGAAGAACTGCAGCCCGTGGGAGGCACTCACATTGGACTTCATGGAGGACTGCCTCCCATGCTGGAGGAGGGGAAGAGTCGGAGGTGTCCTCCCCATGAGAAGGAAGCAGTGGCAGAGCAAATGTGTGATGAACTGACTGCAACCCTCATTCTCTGTCCCCCTGCACTGCTGCAGAGGGAGGAGATAAAGAAGTCATGAATAACTTAAGCCTGGGAAGAAGGGAGGGGTAGGCGGAAGGTGTTTTAAGATTTAGCTTTTATTTCTCATTATGCTACTGATTTGATTGGTAATAAATTAAATTAATTTTCCCCAAGTTGAGTCTGTTTTGCCTGTGATAGTAATTGGTGAGTGATCTCTTGCTGTCCTTATCTCCACCCAAAAGCCTTTTGTCATATTTTCTCTCCCCTGTCCAGTTCTGGAGGGGAGTGCTGGAGTGGCTTTAGTGGGCACCTGACATCCAGACAGGGATACCCCACAACACATACTTTCAAGCCCCACCTTCTTTTCTCCCATTTACCTTGTTCTCAGTTTTTTCCTACCTCACCCCCGTCCCTGGCACACTTACCCCATTTGTGTCCCTCTCCAAGGACAGTGGACACCTTAGCTGTGATGGCAGGAAAGACACCGATGGTGACAGTGAAGACGAAGCAGACAGACAGGGCCATGACCCAGAGCTAGGCAGATGAAAGAAAAATGCTGGTACCAAGCACAGGGCAAGAGACCAGTGCAGGGCTGGTCTCCTCTCCCCATGCTCTCCTACACCTGTGACCATCCCGAAAGAAACGGCAGGACAAGGCTTGCTGGCAACTCACAGACCTTCTTAAAAATAGCAACGACAGAGGGCTGCTCATCAGGGTTGTGGATAGGGATGATCTTTGAATTATTTTGCTCCATCCCATTCTCATCTGCAGGGAGAGACACAAGTAGGGCATAGCAGACCCCAGAAAGCTGAGATCTAATTCAGTCCTTCTATCTCATTCTTTCTTGAAGCTCTTTCTGTTTCCCTTTCCTCTTCCTTCTATCAGCCCCTCACCTTTCTTAATCAGGTCTCTTTTGGTCTCCAGCTCTGCATTGTACACGTGGTACTCTGTCTTGTCCTTCATGGAGTAGTATCGGAAGAAATCCTGCAGAGAGACAGCATGGAAGACTCATTTATGCGTGCAGAAAGAAGGCTGCCAGGGGCTGTGTGACAACAGCAGATATGGGCAATGTGGGCAAAGTACTCCTTCCAGTTATGTCCGATATTGATGCTTTCTTGCTCATCCAGGGACCCAGATACCCCAAGTATAGTGGGGTATCTGTGGTGGGAAGTATCCCAGAGTGCTCCCTTGGCACACGGGAGAGCCTGCCCTGACACAAGAGGTGGAGGCTGGTAGGAGCCAAGGCTGGGCTGCTAGTGGGCCACAGTTCTTGTGCTGGGATGCGCAAAGGTCCCATGTCCCCAGGCCCTTCCCCACCAGGACAACAGTCTCACCATGTGAGGCAGAACTACGTAGGAGACGATTGCCAGCACGATCGTCACACAGGCCGTGGTGAAGTAACCGATGAAGCTCTCGGGTTGCTGGGCACCAACTGAGAGCACAGGAAAGGAGAGGAAAGGAAGATGATGAGGGCTGAGAGGAGCGAGGCCCCGCTGCCATCTCCCACACAGCGTGACCCTGGCAGATCCTGTGACAGCAGTGCTCTGGGAAGGCCCTGTCACCTGCAAGGCAGGGATTACTCACTGGCAATACTGAAGATCATTGCCAAAGCAGCGAAGGTGCCTGCCAAACCCTGCCCGCTCATGATGGGGGCTGTGTAGCTGGCAGGCAGGAGCCCTGCCAGCCCAAACAGGCTGCCCTGGAGAATGGCACCGAAGGCTGCAAATGGGAAGATGAGAAGAAATGAGTAACCAGAGGGAAGGATGGACTGCACCTCTGCAGGGAGCCAATGACCCTGCCCCCCTCCTCCCTGGCTCTCCCACAGTGAGGCTCATGCTTTTCTCCCAGAGGCACCAGCCCTAGCCATGGGGCTGTATCCCTTTCCTTCTCCCACTGCGTCACTCACAGTTGATGAAGATAATGCTGATCATGGTAAAGACGAAGAAGGGAAGAGGCTCCATGGGGACTTTCACCATGATCGCGGTGACTAAAAACACCAGCCCAATGGCCACCAGGCTGCCCGAGATGCGGATCTGCTGGGGGATCCTACAAAAGAAGGTCTCAGTGAGGAAAACCCAACCCCCAAAAAACCCGTGGAGCTGAGACCAAGCTCTAACTGCGGGAATCCCAGCCAAACCCTGAGACAGGAGACTGGTGTTTTGCCTTTGACTAGACTGAATGGGCTGTAGCTTGGCTCAGTGCTGGGCCAGAACAGGCCAGGGCTTGGCAGCCCTATGAGGGCTGGAAGGGGCAAGGACAGAGCAAGGCTCACCGCTGGTGGATGAAGGAGTTGAGGCAGGTGAAGATAAGGAGGGGCACCATGGCGCAGAGAGTCATGAAGTTGTCAAACACGGACTGCAGGTAGGAGGGTGTGACAGTGGCCTCACCGGTCTGGTTCCTGACGTGGCTCGTCTCCTCTGGGTCCATAAGGCGGCTGATGAAATACTGCAAAGGAAGGAACCTGGTGGGGCTGAGATTCTGCGAGGCCTTCCCAGGCCACCCTTATTCTTCGTCCAGACCCATGCCCATCCCTCCTGCTGCCTCAGCGCCACTCATCACCCCCAGGTCACACACGCTTGTGGTCCTCTGCATGCTGTGCCATGCTGCCACATCTACACCATGGTCCCCAGACATGACAGGGGACAATTAGTGTCATCAACAACAGCAGGAGAGAAGCCCTCACCTCCCTGGCGGTCATGAAGAAATTCCATGGCAGCAGCGTTCCCAGGCCAAGGATGAAGAAGATCAGCCAGACAGCCTTGTACCTGTGAAGGGGACAGAGTGCTTCAGAGGGGAAGCTGGGCAGCGTCAGGGACAGGTGTTGCTTCTGACTGTCCCTGACCCTGTGGTGGGAGGCACCAGACAATATTATTGCCCTGCCCCTGCCCCACAGCCCTTGCTAGCCTGGGCTGCCAGGGATGTGGCACTGCAGAAGGGCTGTGGGAGGCCCTCCCCAGGAGGGTAGGAAGGCAGGGAGAGGCTGGCTGTTCCTCAGCATGTGGCACCCAGATACACAGCATCCCTCACCAGATCTGGGAGGGAGTTAGGCTCCCCAGGTGTGTTTACAGGGGATTGTTTACAGCCCATTTGCTATGGAAAAGCTGAGAAAGAAGGGACAGCTTGGTAGCCCAGTATGCATGCAGGAGAGGGGGACCCCCAGATGCTGGATCCCCCTGTCCTCCCTCACCTCCTAGTATCCTGGATGTGCCCCCACAGCTACATCAGAAACCATCATTACCTATCTTGGGGCCCGTCTCTTGCTGTCATCTTGTGTGGCAAGAGTCAGCACAGGTCCCAGCAAGTCTTGTGGCTGCTCTCCGTCTGAAAAGCAAACAGAAGATTTTATGGGAAAGTGAGAGACACAAGCCAGGCAGGGGCAGCACTGGTTTTAACCCCAATCCAGGCTGCCAGGTAAGTGCTCCACAGTACTGAGAGTCAAATACCAACCCAGAAAATTATGAGAGGACAGTGCAGGAACTTTGGAAACCTGCAGCTCAGAGTCCTTCAGCCGAGCAGCTGTGACACACAGCCTTTTTCTGCTGGCTGGGCACACCAAGCCTTCCCTCCGAAAGGAAATTGCTTTCCTGAGGTACCCAGACTGCTCACGCTGGCTGCCCAGCTGCTTGCAGCAGGCTCTTAAGGGATTTGCAAGCCTGCAGCTCTCTGTCCCCAATCCCGGGGCTGTGAGTGAAGCATGTGCGCAGTGGGCTGTGTCTGCCCCCCTGCCCGCCCCAGCTCCCTCCAACGCCCGGGGCTCGGTGGCACAAAAGACACGTTTAATTCAGCAGCCTCTCCGGCCAGAACCACCAAACCCCCGTTTTCAATTCCACTTCCCTGAGGCTCTCACAGCCCTTTCCTGGGTCACCTTGAAAAGCCAAGGGCGTCCCTGGCACTGCTGTCCCCTCCCGGGCGCCCACCGCTCCTTTTTTCCCGTCACCACCTGCCCAGGCGCTGCACCGCTCAGACATCGCTCTGAGAGCCCCAGAGATGTGGCGCCCGGAGGCCCGAGAAGGGACCTTCCCTCCCCGGTCACCCCCTCCTCCCGGGGCAGAGTGGGATTCGCCGTCCGGAGCAATCGCAGGCCTGCCTTGTCCTCTTCCAGTCCGGGCGGCGCAGCATGGGGAGCTCCGGCACTTCTCCCAGGGCTTCACCTGCAGCGGGGCTGCCGGCGCCGTGTCCCCGGCCCCCCTGGGACATGCCCTGCGGACGCCTGCTCCAGTGCCGCCGGCAGCATCCCTGCCTGCGCCCTGCCAGGTAGGGCGGAGGGGGCGGAGGAGGAGGAGGCAGGCAGCAGCATGCTGGGATTTGTAGTCCCTGCCAGCCCCGGCACGCAGGGAAGGCAGCGCAGCCCGTCCCTGGCGCAGGTGCCCGTGGGAGTCTGAGCACAGCTCGCCTCCTCCTCCGGTAGGATCCTGCAGGCTGGGGAGCCTGAGCTGTGATGGAGCCGAAACATAGGCGGCAGGACGTGGAGAGGGATTTTGGAAACCCCTTGGGCCGCTTGGGAAAGAGAGAGCAGGACAACAGTATGCCTGCAAAGGATCGAGGGCTCTGCCAACCCGGCAGGTGCCACCCTGTTGATGTCGGAGCCATCTGCAGCACCGCTCCCCTGCCTTCCCACGCAGAGAGCTCGGGGGCATGACAGCTCCTGCCTTGCCCTTCTGAGCCATCTGGGCTTCCAGACAAAACATCCCAAAATCCCCTCCTGACAGCCTGCCAGTGCCTCGGCGGCAAAGAGACATCCTGACCCGGGATTAGCAGAGGGATCTGCAAACACAACTGCCATTCCCTTGCACACAGAAACCCCACCGGGGCCACTGCTTCTCTCCAAGCAAACAGATCTCGACCCAAAATGGGCAAGAAAACCTCAGCTTCCCCCATGGGTCCCCAGCAAGCCCCGAACATGCTTCCCCTTGCCAGCCAANTAGGGGCAGGGACTGACCCCATAGACGTACCTGCGGAGAGACGACAGAGCCAGGGTGAGCCCTGTGCTCAGAGTATTTGAAGGCAGTGTGTCCCCCTGCCTCCACAACCCCCACTCTCGGGGGTGAGTGCCGGGCCCTGGCTCAAGTCACAGGGGCTGGAGCCCTGTGGGTCTAGCGGCACCCGCGGAGGAGGAGGAGAAGAGGTATCGGGTACCACAGCTGGCACACAGCCCAGGTCCTGCTGCCCAAGCATCCAGGGAAGGGAGGAAGGGAAGGGTGCCGTGGAGGAGATGGCAGGAGCCGGGGTTGTTGGGGAGGAGGCAGGGGGGGTCGGGAGCAGGACTCTGGGGGTGCTGGGGCAGGGCGCTCCGCCATGCTGCTTTCCCACCGCCTCCTGCTTCCGTCTGGAGAGTGCCCACATCCCTGCGTCAGGAGCCCAGCCTCCTTGGCAGTCAGTGCCCGGCCGCAGTCTCCTGCCTGCTCTGTTTGTTTTCTGTCTCACTTCGCTAAATGCCTCCTAATTTTTTCCACAAAGAGACAGTGCCTGCCAAGGGCAGCAGTCATTACAGCGGGAAACACTTCCAGCTGCTGGCTGTTACAAAGAACCCTACAACAAACAGAAAAGGTCACAGGAACCAACACCAGCAACAGGTGGGAACACTGCTCCCTCTTGGGGAGAGCTGCCCTACCCGATGGGCATGGGAACAGATGTCATTTTTCCAGAACAGCTCCAACCGCCTCCCACAGGAATCTGCTGGTGTTTAGCCCAGCCACCAGCTTGGTGGCTGCACATCCTGAGGGACAGGGAAAAGGAGGAGCGATGTGGGGCCTTGGCCTAAGGACATCCCTTTTGTTCCTGGGCATAGAGCAGTCTGTCCTATCCCCACAGAAGTGGAAGAAGCAAGATCACAAAGAGTGGGCTTAACAAACCATAGGCTAGAACCTTTGAGCAGGTACAAACAAGAGATGGCACAATTTTAATTGTCCTTTCCTGCCACACAAAGGCTGTGACAGATGCTAAGTGACACCCTCGGTAGCCACGTGCAGCCCCACTGCCAGCCAAGCCCTGGGAGCTGATGGCAGGGCCAGCTGTCACCAAAACTGCCTAACCTCTGCGGAAAAACCCGCACTGCAGGACAGCCACACCTGCAGGCATCCCTTTGTCACCTGGCTTTGGACGCTTCCCTACCTCTCCTTTTCCCCACATCGCCTTTTCCCCTGCTCCTGCTGCCTTAGCCAAGGGTGAGCACAGTGCATGCCCACTTGAGCAATTCCCTCGTGCCATGTAGGCATGCTATGGCACCATGGAATTATACCCAGAAACACCAGCTCTAAAGAAAAGCCATTTATACCACACCAAGTGTAGAAGTGTCCTGGCAGTCCATAGCCAAGGGGTTGCCAGCAGACTCAATGGCAAGCACCTCATGTCCTCCTGACACCACTTGTCAGGGGATCACTTTGCGGGGATAACGTCAGTACTTCCTCCAAGCATGGCCAAGATGGGACAGGACCAGTTGCCTCACAGCCTTTCACCCCATCCCCTACATCCTCTTGCCCACTGGGTGACACCAGAGTTCTCCTGTCAGGAAGGCTGATCCAGGGGCCCCTCAAGGTTTATCTGCAGGCATGGAACAAGCCCAGCACAGGTATGCAAGTCACATGAAACCTTGGTGGCCATGACTCATCTGGAAGATAGGAAACACTTAACAGACTGCCTATTTCATGAGATTTCATATGCATGCCTGAACTCTGACCATGCTGCTTGCAGATCCTCCTACCTGGTGCCGGCGTGCAGGAAATCAGCATCCTGGGCAGCGTCCTGCCCACCTCTGTCATCAGTCACCAGCTGTGAGGACACACGCTTGTATTTCTCAAGACAGATGAGTTGTGTGCCACCACTGCAGTGCTGAGAGAAACACAAGCCCTCCCAAAACAAGGGTAGGCAGGTGCCTCAAGTCAAAGCAGAGGCTGGTCTGGCTTAAAGCTGGTCTCCTTCAGAGAGGCAAAAGCAGATGCTAGGAAAGAGTAAACATGGCACAGGTACAGAGTAACTGCCCGCCTGTTCCCCCAGCCTCCGAGCTGGAAGGGACATGATGTTCACGTGCTTTGTAGCCATGGTGGGTTTCACTTCTGTGAAATCCTGCTTCCCTCTTCACCTCAGGGGCTTCTGGGAGGGGGCAGCAGCTCTCCCCACACGCAGGGCCTCACCAGGGCTCCCTTGCCTTCAACATCAAAGGGTGGATGAACATTGGAGTGGCTGCTTTACAGATCTGGATTGTGTCCACCCAACAGCACATTTTCCAAGCAGAAATTCTAGCTCACTTAGTCATTCAGGCATGGCTCCATGCCTTTGGTACTCCTTGTTGCTTTTCTCCAAACCTTCCCTGGCTCCTCTTGATCCTTCCAGAGGCGCTGGTGCTGGGGGCACACAGGGACTATGTGGGGGTGAGCCACCAACTGGAAGAGTGGCACAAGGCTTTCCTGCTTTGTTTCTGCTTTTTAACTGGGAAAGATGATTCAGTGTGTTTTTATGCACACTGAGCTATCTGAAATAGCCCCAGGCCTTGCTGTGAGTGGCCGGCTCGTGGCTGGCTCAGTGCATAATCTTGTTTGTGGATTTGGGGCTTTTTCCCTTCCCCCCTTGTCTATCACTTGATATTTATCTAAACTGAATTTCAGTTGCCTGGTGTTGTAATGGTTGTCAGTACTCCTCCTAGCTGGCACTTGTCCCCATGAACCTGAGTAATCCAATCACCTCAGCAAAGCCCTGTCATCTCATTGCTCATTCCCTTTTCCAGGTCACTCAGGAATGTGTTGAAAAAACATGTGACCAGTGCAAAGATCTCTTTTCACTGCAAAAACTGACTTCTGACTCCTACACCCTCCTTCCTGTTTTCGCACTAATTATGGAGCCAAGTAAGGACTTTCCCTCTTGACCACCAAGTTCCCTTAAAAAATGGGCTGAAAGCTGACTGGAATTTTTTTTGGGAAGCAGTGTGGGCACTCGGAGCCCAGACTCCCTAGGAAGTGCCACTCCAGTCCTGGGGGCCCCTTGACAGGAGCCTCCCCTCCTGCCCACAGGCCCTGTCCCTGCACAGACACCCAGGACATGCAGCAGATTCAGAAGTCGGCTTTTCCCTGAAGTTCCTTCAGCCCTTCTTAGAAAAGAAGGTCATATCTTTCCCTCCTCCCGGTCCCGGGGGGCTGGCGCAGTTGTGAATGAATGACTAGAGGCCACACGTCACAGCCAGCTGCTTCACCCTCCCTTTCCTTCTGGGGAACATTGCCTGGCCCAAGACATTTGTTGCTGTTTACCTTTGCTTTCTAACCTTGCCTCTGCAGATGCTCTGAGGAGCTCCCCAAAGGAAGGGGGAAGAATCTGCTCAGGCTCTTGTGGAGCTAACAGAGAGGCAAAAGATTCATCTGTCTTTTCTGCTATGGCCTCTCTTCCTCTGACCCCTCATCCCTCCAACGTCCCACAGCAACTTTCCTAGTCTTGGAGTGCTTTGTGAGCAGTTTCCATCAGCAAGCTGATAGCACTTCCTATTGTTCTTCTTCTCCTTTTTGCCTCTCAGTAAACAGCCTTGTGATGCCATTTGCTCTCCCAGCCCTACTCTATGCCTGGGTCCTGAGGAGAGAGCTTAGCAGGGGAGCAGGAGGTGGGTATTTCTGGCTTCTCCCTTGACTTGCTGTCTGCAGACAAAGTCCTCTGCTTTGCCAGGGCTTGGCCAGCAGAAAAAAACCTCTTACAAGCTGCTTTGTACAGCGCCCTCACCCCACAGAATGAGGGTCCCTGGGCAATGTTTCTGATCCGCTTCACCTCGCTCCCTCCACTCCTCCATGGACAAAGGGAGAGGCACCTCTAGACCCCCTCTGCCTTTGGGCTTTCTGCACTAGCAGCCACCACAAACTCCTGGCAGAGCAACAGCTGTGGATACTGACCCCGCTCCCAGCACTTGGCGTTATCTCAGATGCCGGGTGGTGCAGGGGGAACATTCAGCCCTGGTGTGTTTTGAACTGCGTATACCAACCAGCTGCGAAGTCCCTTATCTGGAAAGTTCAAGGAGCCCTGAGAGGCTCCCTGGGGGCCCTCGCCCCTGGCAGGTAAAGTGATCTGGCTGAGCAGCAAATTCCCTGGGCCTGGTGGGACTCCAGCACTGTCCCTGAAGGGCTTCCCACCAGGTAGAGGGCAGAGGACAGTGACAGGGCAGAGCCAGCCTTAAAACTACCCCAGGTGACACAGCTGGGACTATTCCACCCATTACTGAGTCCCAGGAAGCCCTGGACATCCACCTCCCCAGTGTGGCAGCTGCATGGGTTCCCAGCCATGACTATTACTGGTCAAATGCCATGGAGGGCAGCCCCGTGATGAACCCACACACCTCTCTCCTCAGCACGTGATGAGTGCCCAAGCCCAGGTGCAATCTGGTCCCTGGCCAGAGAAAACCCCTCCAGGCACCCATACAATCCCCCAGGAGCAGGGATGGGTGCTCCTGCCCAGCATCCCATCAAACGCTGCAGGGGGACGTTGTAATGTCACAGCAAAAAGCTTACCAGAAGGGCACGGTGGTCCCAGCCCCTTGCTCCTTGTCACTTCAGGCCAATGCAGGGACAATGCAGCCTTGGGAGAGGTAGAAAAAGCCCCACAAATATCGGAGCTGTTGCCTGCTCCAGGGCCAGCGGTTTGGGGGTGCAGGAGGAGATACAAGTGCCTGGGGGAGGGCAGGAGCTGTGGGGGAACGTCATTTATGAGCAAGCGTCAGAGGAAGAGAGATAAGCTGATCTCAGGAGACAGTTTGCAGAGACAGGATTCTTCCAAGAAACTGGTTTCTCTGATGGCACCCGATTAGGCTGCTCTCCCCAGGGAAACGACTGTCCCCTACAAGCCACAACCCCGACCTGCTTCGTGGGATGCTGTGGAAGGAGACACATTTTTCCAGGGCTAGCTTCAAACTCCATTTGTTGGAAATTTAGAAAAGTAAAGACCCTTTCTCCCAAGGGCAGAGGGAAGGATTTGCTCAAGGCTTCACTCAGTGCAGCTGCAGAAGCCTCCAAGCCCAGGCAGAAACCATCTCCGAGACCTGGATGGTGCTTCCAGGCAGCTTTCAGCACCTCCAGGAGCTGCAAGGAGGTGGGAAAGGGCAGAGGGTGACCCACTATGGGCATGCATAGCTCACACCAAGCTCACGACACCTGACCATGGCTTCCTGAGGGACCACCATGGGTTTGGGGAGAGCCTGGGGATGTCTCGCCCCAAACCTTCATCCTTGCCTGGCATCCTCTGCAGCCAGCAGGCCCTCACAGCCCATGTCTGCAGGGCTGGTCCAAGCCCCACGGGTGCCAGCATGGCCAGTGGAGGTGCTGCCCAGGGGCCATGGGGAGGGGAAGTGCTGCGGGAAGGGGTGCTTCCCTGGAATCAATCTGGGGGGCTGCAGCAGGAAGGAGCACAATGGGAGGAAACCAAGTTTCCGCTTCCAAGTGGAGAAAACCTTACAGGACACCTGGGGAGAACAACCGGACATCATTAACATAAAATTCAGCTGGGAGCACAAGGAGCAGCCAGAGGCAGCCCTGAGCTGGAACCAGGTCCTCCTTGCATGGAGGAGCCTGGGTCTTGATGAAGTAGTGGCACAGGCCACCACATGCCAGGACAGCCATGCACAGAGGACAAAGGCAATCCCAACCATGCACAACACAAAGCACAGTAATGGCTCTTGCCTGCCTGCAGCCGGCTATCCCACAGGCTTATTTCCACCCAGTCAGGTGGGAAGAGGGATGCTCCCTGGTGGGCTGGGCCAGCGCTTAGGTAAGAGCCCTTGGGATGCGGCTGTCAGATGCACCTCTTTTGCATTAGCAGCTTTCGCTCTCCCTTCGTTCAGGCTTGCCCAAGAGGAATCCCCGTCTGTCTGCACCGATGGTATCTCGGTTGGCCACACCTTAGGCAGCAGCTAAAGCAAGAGGGATGGGCGGAGCCTACAGGACGATGTCCCACTTCCCCCTCATGTCTGCAGCTGAGGGGAGCGAAGAGGAGCCCACAGCAAAACAGGACGAGAGCAAAACAGCTCTTAGCCAGACAAGTCTGAAGATAAGGACTCACTGAACGCGTGGGAGGAAACCCAGGGGATAGAAACCCACAGCCGAGGAATGAAAGAGTGGAAAGATGAATTCTTCCATAGCCTGCCTTCTCCTGGGCTTGGTAGGGCCATGTTTACCAACAACACATGGCTACCCCAAGGTCACTGCTTGGGGAGCAGCACCAGAGGGGAAGAGCAGGACTGCAGGAGGCCACCTGCCACTGGCAGCCCCCAGGGTGCTGGGATGTAGAGTGGAGGTGATTCCCCCTTCATTGCTTCATGTTCCTGGCTCCAGGACTGAGCTCAGAGCTGGCAGACCCAGGAAGGCGTCAGGCCAGGAACAACATAAGGGAGCTGAGCATGGAGAAGCCTGCAGTGAGGGTCTGGAGGAGAAAGATGGGGTCAGCTTGCATTCTGTTTGAGAGGTCCTCAAAACAGTCCTGCAGTGAGGGGCAAGGCAGAAGGGGCTTGGAGGGCTCAGCTCAACCACTCTCCCACGCCAAATGCCACCCTGCACTTTACACAAACTCTTTTCCCCAAGGAGAGCCTGAGCCCTCACTCACTTGTCCCCAAAACAAGGGTGCTTCTAGAAGAGCAGGAAAAGCTGGCAGCCAACCAGCAGTGAGAGCACCTGCCTGCAGCAATCCCCTGCCACCTGGCCACCTCCTGCACCCCATGGCACCTCCACCTCCTAGGAGAGAGGCTGTCCTTCCAGCTCTGGCTCCTCCCTCTATGCAGCCAGATTCAAAGGTGCAGAGCTGGCAGGACCCTCAGCAGGCAAGAGCTACCCAAACCCAGTGGGAGCTGCTGAACTGCTGCCCCCCGAGCAGGTGGGAGAGCACCCCCAGGGCTGGACAAAATGGGCCTTGCCCTTGTGCCTGGACAGCCCAGCAGAAGGCCTACAGCAGGCTGCCAGCCCTGTTCGGGGTGCTGGCACAGAAGCAGAGATAATTTTGCTCCCCCTCAGCAGTTTTTTGGAGGCTGGTCTGGGCTGCACAGCTGTTTCCAATTTAGTGGAGGACACGGAAACGAAATCAGAGCCAGAACAACACAATCTTCCCTTGGTGTCAACCATCTCCCCAGCTTCCAAAATTTGGAGAGGCAATTCCTCCCCACTGAGCAGCAGCTCCCTTGGCAGAAGCTGGGACAGACATGCAGGAGCCAACCACCACTGGCCTGCGGTGAGTCGAGGTTGGCTCTGTCCTCTGCATGTCAGCCGTGCCCAGTGGCCAGGACAGAAATACATGGGCTATTTTGGGTCCCCACAGACCAAAGGGGCCTTTTGCGTGTAGGCCAGCTCAGAATAAGGGCCCTGGCTGACCGCTGCTTTTAGCATTAAATGTCTGCAGCCCTACTGAGAAAGGGGATGGTGAGCACAGAAGCAGGTTTTGAGACTTGTTGGGGTCCCGTGCAGTCTGCCTGCCAGCCAGCTGTCCTACCAAGATCCTGCTCACTGCCCGGACAGCCACAGCATCCTGCAAATCCTGAACTGGCTTCAGATGCTAAATGCAGCTATTTCACAGTGGCTCTGCTCCAAGAGACAGGGAGTGTCTATCCCCCCTCACCTCAAAAACCCGCATTGTCCCAGCCAAGGGGTACCCCACAATCCCCAGAAACAAAAGGAAGGAGAAGGGATGGATGCCCTGTCTGGGTCTGCTTGTGCCAAATCCACTCACTTCCAAAGCTGCAGCCATCTCCAAAGCATGGGGTAAAGCCGTCTCTACAAGTCCCAGGAGCTGAAGGGACTCGAGGAGCCACATACGCCTGCACATTTCCCAGCAGGGAAGATGCTGCCTGCCGAGAGCTGGGTTTGCCATATCCCTGCTCTGTGGCAGACACGGAAGAGCTGTGTGGGCAACCCATGATCTGTGGTGCATGCTGTCAGAGATGTGGTGCAAGCAAAGGAGCTGGAGCAAACACCTAGGGCAGAAGCACCATCTCTGTCACCCTCTTCCCTCTTCCCTGAATAACTCAGCTTCCCCAAACAGCCTGGCAGGACTAAGGTCTCACATGAGGAGCCAAAGCAAGACTCGAGGCAGACAACTCCTTTGGAGCAAGTAAGTCAGAGCCCAAACCTCCCACCCTTGGCAATGGCCTTGGTTAAAGGGCGGCAAACAGGAAAATTTTTATGCAAGTAGGATCAGGCAGGGAGAGCAAACAGGAGGTAGGGAGAGCTGTGTCTGCCCAAATCCCATCAAAACAGAATCTCCCACACAACCAACAATAATAAGTCCAGCCGCAAGTTGGGAAAGAGCAAGTCACATCCCCTCCAAATCCCAGCCTGTGCTGCTACATCCGTGCAAACAGCCACCGCCCAGCGTGCCACAGCCATGATAATGCAGCCTGTCTGGGACCCCGAGCATCCTCAGGATGTCTCAGGGAAGCACAGAAAACTCTGGATGAGAGCCACCGAGTGCTCTGCTCATGTGGAAATGGCACTTTGCAGCCACTGGCACTGGCTTGCAGGCTCCACAAGCCTCTCAGGCTCCCCAGATTAATGTGGGGGGCAGAGGAGATGAATGCAACTCTAGACACCCTGCTGGGAGACCAAAGGGTACAGCAGCCTCACTGAGGTGGGCTGGCCATCTGGCAAGGTGTCCTGTCAGGGCTTGCCTGGGTGGACGCTGATGCACTCCCACAGTGATCCCAGGTGATAGGGAGCCCAGGGGCTGAGCCCTGCTGAAGCAATCCCTTCTGACACAGAGCAGCCCCCTCACAGCCACAGCGAAGGAAGGGAGGGACAGCTGGTAGCAGACAACTTGTGTGTTGAGTATCAATTGCCAGGCTATTTACTGATGCTGTTTTGTTTCTGGTCAAAGGCTCCCCTTTCGGAGCCAGCCCAGCTGCAGAGCCCAGGCAAGGGGAATGCAGTGCTCTTCAGCACCTCCCTGATCCCCCGCAAGGCATGGATTCTGGCCTGCATCACGTGGGCACCCCGTACCCACTGCCTCCAGGGTAACAGCCCTGTCCAGGAACACGCTGGCAGATCAATGTCCTGATGTGGTTCACCACACAGACACGCCAGCCTTGTGTTGCGGCAAGGAGTGGGTGTGAAGACGGGAAGGAGAAGCTGCAGGGTAGGGTGGATCACTTCATAATAGCTTGGCTGTGTTGCTGTTGGTCTGTCTCCTCCTGTGGTTAATGGATAACACTTTCGCTCTTGCCAGGATGCCACGAAGACCCACCCAACCCTGCCATCCTCAGCCACAGCCCAACACCTATAAACCTTGATGGGGTGAAAGCACCATGCACTGTGTGCATCCTGCGGCAGTGGGCTCCCTGTGAGGGGCAGAAGTCCAGTCCAGAGCAAATACCATCAGGGAGCTGAGGGTACAGCTCTGAGGGAGGATAAAAAAATGGAATTGCCTCCAACCTGGTCCTGAGGCCAGGAAATAACAGGGCTTGTCACAGGCAGAGCAGGCAAGGCAGATAAGGCTGGCATCTCCTTCAACCCTGAGCCTTGGGCAGGACTGAGTAGCCAGATCTGTCAGCAGTCCCTCCTGCCCCCCTGGCTGTTCTCCAGGGGTTATCCCCAAGCTTAAAACAGGAGAGTTCCTCTCATGAGGGTTTACCACAACCATGAACAAAACCTCTAGCAAAACTCCAAAGCCCTCAGGGGCTCAAGCTAGGTGAACAGGCCCTGAGCCACAGGTATGAACGGGCTCCATGTCCCTGCACGGTGTCAGTGGTTGGATGTGCTAGGCAAAATGAACCAGGCAGGGATGAGGACCATGTTTGAAGCCAAGCAGGGCAACTCAGGCAGGACACCTTTCTCCCCAGCAACCTTGCAGGAGGCTGGAGCCACTTCAGTGTCAGTCTGGGGACACAGATACACATTTAGGTTGATGGCTTGCCCTCGGCACAGCACAGCTGATGACAGTCCTGCTGCCAGAGGTGGGACTGGTACCCAGTGCGTGGCCAGAGCGGGCTGCTCAGCAGGTGGGAGGCTGATGGCATGACCTTTCAGTCCCACTGCTGCTGCCCACCCAATCACATCCCTCACAGCCCTGCTCTTCACCTCCGGCCCCTGCCTGCCTCCTCCCTTTTCGGCTTCCTGGTCTGCTCACTCCATGAATTTCCAGCTGGAAATTTCACAGCAAGGTGCCTTCCTATCAGACTAGTCCTAAAGGAAATGAACTAAAGCAAGTCTCACTGGCAGTCGTGTGGTGGGAAGAAGCAAGAAGGCCCTGCGGAAATCTGCCTGACTTCATGCTGACAGCTTCTGCACGAGCCGCCAGGCAGGCAATAGGTCTCTGCTCCCTTTTGGCCCCCTTTTGGTTTCCTGGAGATGAAACCTGACTGAGCTCACACACGGCTTAACCAAGAGGCTGGAAGAGAGCCTTGAGCACTTCACCCAGAACGCCAGGCTCACCAATTTGTGTCACAGTTAGTGCATGACAGCCACACACACAGAGCTTTGAGCCTCCCTTTTCTTGGGCATTGGCGAGACCAGGAAAAAGCCTGCTCCAAGCCAGAGCAGGACCAAAAGGTCACAACGGTGATGTTTTTCACACCACCTCCAGCAGCAATGAAATTACAAAGGACTATTAGTGTTTTTCCTATACAACAGCTTTCCTTGTCTCATGGGAACAACAATCCTCAGTCGCACTTCGTCATGCAGCATCACAGCTCCTCTCCCACACGGGGACCCCAGAGCCCATGTACAGCCCCCAGCTAGGTCTGCAGAATCTGGAGGGGGAAAATGGGGTGCAGTACTGTGCTGCAGCCTCAGCTGGGGCACTGAGACCCTCCAGACCACACATCCTGGTGTAACCAAACCCACCCAGCGTCTGCCCCTACTCTGCGCACTTCTTTCCCCATCCCACATCTTGCAGACTCTTAACCTAAGAAGCAATTAGTCTTTACAGCACTGCTTAATCAAATCAAAATAGCTGTGTGGCTGGTAAAACCCTGACTTCTGCCCAGCTGAAAATGCCTGCAGCTCACTCTGCGTAGTGCTTTGGGCCTCAGCTTGTCGGCAGCTGTGTACGAGTTAGCACGGAGATGAGACTCTGGGAGCTGGCAGTCCTGCAGCCCCAAGCAGCGCAATGCTGGGCTGGCAAGTGTCTCAGGACAGAGCTCGGTGTTGGGCAGGCTCAGGAAGGCACAGGGAGGTAAGCGAGGTTTACGCAGTGGGGTCAGCACGGAGCTGGCAAGGACTGCAAGCAAACAGAATTCCGTGGATGAGAGCGGGCGCTGCAGCTTCCGTAACACTTGCCAAGGGCCTGGACGTTACACTGAACAAAAACAACCAAGATCTACACGTGTCCCGTGAGAACTATTAGAAGCTGTTTGCTGGCTTCGCAAAGCCAGTGGCTGGTGCCTTCCCATTTGGACAGGGCACACACGAGGTCCTGGGCTCCCTCCATGCCAATGGGCTCTGCCAAGAGAGCTGGGAATGAAGCTGGGCAGAGTGAGGAAGGGGCAGCACGGGAGTGGGTGAACGGGTGCCTTGTCCTCCGCACCCTGGCTTACCCCCATACCACAACAAGGAATAAAACAGGTCAGGCCAGGGCAACAACAAAGCCCATGGCTCATCTTCAAAGAGGAAGAGGCTCATTAACACCTCCCAGCCCAAGATAATGAGAGCAGGGATGCCATGCTGGGAATTGATGCCAGTAGTTAATTATGCAGCTTGGTGGGGAATGGAGAAGAGGGACAACTGCAGGATGGAGGTGCCATACTGTCCTGTGCGCTGGAGCTACATCTGCTGAATCAAGCTGAAGTGAATTTCTTCAGCTTCCTCACTCCAGGTATCTGGCACAGTGTAAGCCTCCACCTCTTGTCTGCGCTAGTTGTGAAGAGTCATCCTGCAAAGCTTCTTCTGGGGCCGATGTTACAGCCCTTGGTGCTGAAAAGAAAGTGCCTTGGCTCTGTGAAAATCTTTTTGGTGAGCCAAGAGCAAGCCTACCTGTCTTTCCCAGGAGCAAAAAGCTATGGCAGGAACAGGAGTGCTTTGGAGGGCATATGTGTGGTGTCAGGACTGGGCTGACACTATCAATGGCCCATGAGCTGCACAAACACAACCAGTGAACCCAAGGGAAAAGCATCCCTGCACAGTCACATCCTGAGATAGCTTTGTAGAGAAGGCAGTGTTGAGGGAGCCTGAGGCTGTCCAGCACCTTCCAGGGGCTGGTGGGTAGAAACAATGCCACCAAGCTGATATGCAGTGCAGAAGGAGTGGGATTTCCCATGTCGGCACTCACAGAAGTCCCTCAACTGTGTCTGCTCACAACAGGCAACTGAGGGGCCATTGGGCTGCTTTCTGTTTCGGAGCAGCCGGGAAGTGCATCCAGCTGTGCCCAACAGCTGCACAAATTCCTCCTGTAGCCCCTAGCTCTGGGGATCAAGGATACAGGCTTTACTTGTCTGCGATCCCACAGCTCCAGGACTTAGCCGCTGTTGCCTTCCCACACAGTCTGCAGTTCCACAGCCCATTCCCGAGAGGCAGATGGGAGTGCTGGTGAGTACAGGCAGGGACTGTGTCGGTCTGGCAGTATTAGCATCTAGCAGGGGTGTGAAGCTCAGATTTAACTACAGGAGTGGAGGACAGCACAAAAGGGCTCTACAGGAGCTCCTGGCGCTTCTGCCTGGACCAGGCTCTCCATTAGCACTGACAGTTTACTCAGGAATGGAAAGAAACACTCATTGAAATCTTCCACAGAATCCCGCAGCCAAATGGGAGCATTTTCTTGAGCAGGACCTGGAGCAACCTTGACCCAGCAGTTTTTCTGCCAGCCGAGGGGCTCTGCCCCACTTCTCGCACAGCAGCACATGGCACCCTGCTCACGCACCTGCCAGCAGCTCCCCACAACACCCACCGGCTGAGGCACGGTGGCAGACACTGCCGTGCACACCAGTGCGCCAGTGCTCGGCAGAGATGTGCTCCTCTGCAGCCGGAGGAGCGCTGCACAAACCTCTCGGTGAAGTCCTGTATCCCAGGTATCAGAGCATCACTGCGCCTTGCATCCCCAGAGCCACGTGCTGGCCGCTCCACTTCGCATCCCCAAAACCACATGCTCTCCCCCCGGCAGTAACTGTGAGAGGGGATGTGTAGTTGCCGTGCAAGGTAGCAAGGAAGAATCCCCCCGCCCCCTCCTCTCCCCCCCGCCAAAAGCATAATCTATGCATCTTACACCCCGCCGGTCCCCCAAGCCGCGACTGGCACGCCACCTCTCCCCACGCTGTGGCGCCGGACCCGGAGCTTGGGGCATCCCCCGGCTTCCTCCGAGGGGCTGCCCACGCGCCCGGCAGCTTTGAAACGCCACGCGGAGCCTCGGAGGGAGCCGGGGTGGCCAAAAGCTCGGCGACTTGGAGCCAGTACCTGGAA
>WEIT01025840.1:327757-349536 GCA_013389985.1 Dryoscopus gambensis | reverse complement strand
TTCCCGCCGCGCCAAGGGCACCGCGCGGGCAGGCTGGGACAGCCCTCGGCTCCGGGGCCGCCGGACTGCAGCCCGCTGTCCCCACCCCTGCACCCCGCTTTGACCCGGTCCCCCAGCTGCATCGGCCGCACCTGCGAGCGGGATGCTGCTGGGGTTGCCCCGCTACCGCAGCTCCGGCACAGGAACGCGCGGTGCTCTGGCTTTTCCCCAGTGTCCCCCCTCTTGCTGGAACAGACGGCTGGCCCTACTGCCCTGGGAGGGGGGCAGAGCCGTGCTGTCCTTTCGCCTAGGCAAGGAGGGCAGGGTGCCGGCAGCCAGACCCTCCACTGCTGCTCCCCCGTTTCACTGCCCCCCTGCACCGGGATCAGGTTCCGAACCCTCCTTGCGGCTATGGGATTAGAAAGCTCCGGACCCTGGTTGGGGTCCCTCAGTGTATGATGGCTCCAGAGCTCAGCACAGGCTCCCAGCTGCAGGGTGACCTTGCAGCAGGACTGCCGAGCAGCCGAAATGGGGGACAAGACCTTGGCTCGGTGGAGGAGGCTGGAACCAGACCCTCTCCTTGGTACCCGGCAGAACAAGGCACAGCAGGGACAGTGCATTACTCTGGTCACCTCCCTGCCTGCACCCTGCCCTTACCTTGATAGCTCAGCTCTTCTGGTGCCAGATGATGCTGCCTGCAGACTCCTCACTGCCTGGTGCCAAGCAGGGCTGGGATTTCCCACGGCAGCAGGACCAGGGTGCAAAGGCTTTGCCACCCTACAGGCTCTGCAGCCAGAGTGGGTTTCGGAGCCCTGGCGCTGGCTGGGGCTGGCTGAGCACGGCTTCCGCTGGCTCAGCAGGTGGAGGCTGCATGCACGGGCAGATTAGTGGGGGGGGAATTGGCTTCTGCCATAGGAACTACAGGCGGGATTTGTCAGCGGGTTGCTGCGGGGCCAAGTGCCAGCACAGGGGAGGAGAGAGGGGAGGCTGTGGGTGGGCAGTTGCCTCAGGGGGACAACAAAGCCCGTACAAGTGGGGCACCAAAAACAGTGCTGTAGGTGCCAGCATCATCCCTGGAATGGGGTATCTCTCTAGTGGCACATGTCACCCCACGCTGCTGTGCTGGACTTGGGCCATGGTGGAACTCTTGTTGAGCTCCCACCCTACCATGGCTCAGCATCGACCTCTGGGGCCAGCAGTGGGGCCCTTAGTAAAGCACCCTGCACCCACTGCCCCTCTGCCGGGCCCCGCAGCTGCTCAGGAATGAACTGGCACCAGCCCACCAGCTGCTCTCCTGGTATGTGCAGCCGGAGCTGGAATGCTCTGCTTTGCCCTCCTCGCTGGCCTGGATAGGCCTGGCCCCTGCCCAGGGCATGTCCCCTCCCAGCCCTACCGTCCTGCTCGTCTCTTCCCCTTAAGGAAGTGCAGGCAGCTGAGCTTTGGCGCTGGAGGAAAACAGGTGTCAGAGCCAAGAGTGACGGAGCCAAGTGGAGGGTGGTAAGACACAGGGGAAGCTCAGAAAGCACACCCCCGCCCACATAGCAGCACCCCTAACCGGCATTTCCTCCACCCCTTGCTGGGAACGTGGAGAAAGTCCCTCTGCTGGTGACCCTGGTGTGCCCACCTCCACCTCACTGCCTGTCCCTAGCCTCAGGAACGCTGCAGGAGGGAGATGGGGTGGCTGGAGCATTTCTGCTCTCCCAGCCCTTACTGCAGAGCTGGGCTGCAGCCAGTGCTTCTATTTTAAGCCCCACAATGTGTTTGAGGAGGTGAGTGGTGTGCACAGCTGAGCCTCGCAGCCCAGCAGGGAGAGGTAGCCCTGCTACCCACATCCCTGGAAACTTCCCCTTTCCCTCTAGGGCTGGTGCAGGCTCAGGGCAGGTTGGACCAGCTGCTTTTTCCCTTTCCCACTACAGGCAGCAACTGGGGCAGTTGGCATGGTCTGATGAAGTTACTACAAAAATATCTGGGCTGCAGGAATGGGGGTCTAGCCACAGACCCCTGGCCCCGTCCAAGCCATGCAGCATTCACCTGCTGTGACCTAGGCTGGCAGCCATCCTGTGAGAGAGCAAGGCTGGGCAGGCCTGGCAGCGTTGTGCAGGCAGGAGTATTTACTCTGTAGGTAGCGACTGCCCTGCTGAGCTCCCAGGGCAGGGAAAAGGGGCCCAGACAGCCTGTGGGATTAGCTGGGCTGAGTGCAGGCAGAGAGGAAGCACGCGACAAAGCATCCTTGTGAGAGGCACCAAACGGCTCAGGCTTCCCCCCCAGGCAGGACTGAACCTCACTGCAGGGCCCTCCTCATCTGAAGCTCCCCTGACTCCTTAGCAAGGACCACCTTGCAGAGAGCTCCTTTCCTCCTGTGCCGACGGACGCTGCTGGAAAAAAGGCTCCCAGACTAAACATCTATTTATTTTTTAATAAAAACCATCATCCACCCCCCTCTGCTTGTGCTGTGTGTCATCAGGATGCCTGGGGAACCAGCAGCACCCAGGGAGAGCACTGGGCAGGAGGGGTGCTCAGCACCAGGCTGAGGCTGGGGGCTGCAGTGGCTGGGGCACAGGGCAGCCCTGGGGCTGGCTGAAGCAGAGCCACTTGGCACAGCCTCTTGCCCCTGCGGAGGCAGTGAGCTGTGAACTGGTGCTGGAAGTAGAGACCATGCCAGAATGGCCCAAGAGGAGGATAAGAGGCAGGTTAGGGCACTTTTCCCCTTTGTCTGGGGCTCACTCTTTCTTCCCGAAGAACTTCTTGAAGACAGATTTGTTCTTGGTGCGAGGCGGGCTGGTGGTCTTCTCCCCGAGTGTGTCGCGGGGGCTCCCTGTCCGGGCCACAAAGGAGTGACAGCGTGCCCGGGGCATGGCCGACACCTGCTCCCCTATGTACAGTGTGACAGAGTAGCTGCTCCCAGCCTCCACCGCCTCCTTGGGCACGGCCAGCGGGGTGATCTTCTGGTAGGTGGCTGCAAGAAGGAGTCAGTGGAAGGGGCAGGGTGCCAGCAGGCACTGGCAGCCCTCTAGGGCCCTCCCCAAATGGGGGCTGCAGCCAAGGGCACAGGTATGCAGGGCCAGGTGCGTGCTGGAGCAGCATCGCATCTGTCCTCGGCTTCTGTGGGGACGGAGGCAGTGGTGCCACCTCCTGGCGGTGACAGCGAAATCAGGACTGTACCTGAGGTGAAGGAGTAGGACCTCCTCTTGTTGGCCACCAGCCCATAGTCATCTTCTGGGCAGATGTTGTCCCACAGCCCGGGTGACCCCCGGGGTGACCACTGCTGCTCCTCGTGCCCAGTCCCCTGAGCATTCTCTGAAGCAGAATGGAGACATGTCACAAGGCAAGGTCATCACAGGACACCCCTGTGTCAGCCCCAAAGAGAAGAGGGAAATGTATGACTATCTCAGTATCCCAGGAAGTGAAGTAAATGTTCCTTTCCCCAAGCTCCAAGCCCCAAGCCCCGGGACTCCTAGCCCAGATACCACCAAGTTCAAGACTGACCGACCTCCTTCAGCCTCCCCCAGCTCTCTCCCATGTACGTCTCTGGGCTGGGGACAGAAGCTGGGGGACAGTGACAACCCAACCAGACGGGAAGGTCACCTGCTGCTTCCACGGTCCCATCGACTGGGCCATCCTGGCTGCCCAGAGGCCGCTGCAGCAGTGTGCTTGCGCAGGGTAACACCACAACCTCCTGGCTCCTGGTGGTCATCACCTGATGATGTCCCTGGAGGTGGGAGCTCCCAGGGCTGGAGACCTTGCTAAAACTGAAAGAGATTTAGCAAACCAGACTGGCCACCAGTGTCCTGTTGGAGCAGCACACACTGGCAAATGTGGGAGAGAGCCATAACAAGACCCAGCTGGCCAACTCCTGGCTACTCACCTGCCCGTACCACCAGTGCCCTCGACACGCTGTGCTGCTGCCTGGAAGTAATCCACTTCGGGGAAACCTGGGGGCACAGCAAACATCCTGCTGGATGTCCCATACTGCATAGAGCCAGTCCCTGATCCCAGTGCTCATACTGCATGGCTGGATCCTCCAACCTCCTGCTCTAGTGCCTGCTCTTGGTCCTGACAACCAGCCTAGGATTTCATAGCAGGGCTTGAACTCCTCAGGTATGGGTACAGCAGCAGGAAGACCTCAGTATTACAGTGTCCTTGCCTCAAGGGCAATCAAGGCATTTCCAAGCCCAGAGGATATGGAGGAAGACCAAGGCACAATTATAATTTTCCTGACACGGGCTTTTTGCTGCTGAGGCACCACTGACGTCAGTTGTGCTATTCCTGATTTATAGCTGTGTATGTGGTGTGAAAACAAAGCCTCCAAATCCTGCCTGGCAGAGAACTGCTGTTCCCAAGGCAGGCTAGGAGGATGCATAAATCAGAGGGAAATGTTGTGCTGCTTCTCTTCTGACCCCCTCTGTATCAAAGGGCTCAGGAGGGGCTGAACAAACATGGTAACCACATAGAGCTGGGCCCCTGCTCTGCCAGCAAGGGCTGCTCACCTGAGTTTTGCTGCAGCTTTGAGACCCATTCATTCATGAGGGGCTGGGTGGAGGCCCTCAGGAGGTATTCAGAGCCATCCTGCAGCCTGCAGGGAGAGGGGAAGAACAGGTCAGCAGTGATGTGGGGTGCAGATACCACAGGCCCCACCAGACCAGAAAAGAAGAGAAGCAGGTGAGGAAGAAGGAAGGAAATCCTCATCTAGGCACTGGACTGAGCTGGTCCTGCCTGGCGGTGTTGGTATGTGTCTGCCCCAGCAGGCACACACTGGGGAGGGCTGTGGCTACTGCCCTGCACTGGGAACTCACTGAAGCCTGAAGCAGTTGGTCTTCTTGGTGTACTCGGCATCTGGGGTGCAGACTGCCCCGGAGAGGTTCAGGGGAAGGGCCACCACGGAGCTCTGCAGCATAAGGGAAAGCAAGAGCAACAGCAGGGTTGGATGACTCTGGCTTCCCTGGCCATGGGGCCCAGAGCCATCACCCCGCTGCCAGCCCCCTCCCGTGTTCCCCAATCTCCCCCACCGCACCTTGAGGCTGTCCCTGCGGTCCTGGTAGAAGCACAGCGTCTGCCTCATCAGCACGGCGTGGAAGAGGCCCCAGGCCCGGCAGCTGGCCTGTGGGATACAAGCAGGGGACAGCTGTGATGCCAACAGGTTTGGAAGAAGACACATGGTCTTACACTGCTCAAAGTGCAGCCTAGCCCGTCTGAGGTTCTGCCCTTCCAGAATGGCCAGCAGCACTGCCGTGATAGTTCCAGGAAGATCCCTGGCTTCCCTCCATCCCCTGCCATGCCCCAGCACCCCAGTCCCAAAGGAGCCCCACAGCCATGTCTGTACCTTTCTCCCTCCTGCCTGCAACACGTGCTTCCTTTCCAGCGTGCCCTCCATCATCTGAAACTCCATTTTACCAGGAGGGACCTGCAAGGGCACAGAGGGTGAGCAAGAACTTCTCTGGGGCTGGTGGTGCCAGCTCGGCCTCCATCATGCACATGGGGTCTATGTGACCCATCCCTGGTGTGAGATGCCAAAGTGGGAGTGGGATGACAATCATGAACAAGTTCCTCACCCAGGCAGGGGCTGGGCTGTGTGTCAGCTTCAGGGTTGAAGTGCTGCCTTGCTAATGGGTTGGTGGGGGATGTGTGTGCTGCAGGGACCCTGAATACCACACCTAGCCCTTCCCCACCAGCTGAAAAAAAGGGGCCACTGGGGTCAGGGAGTCTCCAAATGCAGGTTATTATTTGCTGCTGCCTTGGGTGTTCCCCAGCCCCCTGCCCGACCCTGAAGGAGAGTCCCTGGCCTGTGGCTCTCACCTTGCTGCTCTCTATCTCCTCTTGTCTGTGCCTCCGCTGATCCCAGGCACTGGAGGCATCCAAGGGGGCTGCAGACACCAGCTCCTCCATGTGGGGGGAAACCCTGAGCCCACTGGGGCTGCCACTGCCACTGCCACTGTGCACCACCCTGGGGCTCTTCTCTCCCGATGGGCTGTGGAGCAGCTGGGCAGTGGTGGGAAGGGTGAATTTGGCCACTAGCACATTGTTGGCTGATGAGACGATGAGGGGCCCACCAGCTGTGGTGCTGGGGCTGGGCAAGCTGCCTGCCCTGCTGCTCGTCTGGTGGCTGGCACAGCTGCCTCCCGGTGGGCTCTGTGCCTGTCGCTCATGTGCCCCATCCCAGATGGCTTGCAGCTCCTCCTCCTCTTCCTCAAACTGCCTGTGGGCAGGGTGGCAAACTTCCTCAGTGCCCAGTGCAGGGCTCTGGGGCTGTGGAGACCCCAGTGCCCACTCAAAGACAGAGAGCTGGGTGGGAGCAGCAGGGGAAGCTGGGGACCCTCTGGGCTGGCTGCTGCTGGCTGGCTGCTGTGCGCAGGCAGGGCCAGGGATGGCTCCGGCCCTGCCTGAGGTGCTGGCAGGGGATGATCCAAGCTCTAGCCAAGCGGCTTTGTGATGCCTGGCCCTGCCAGTGGCACTGGGGCTGTCATTCTGGCCAAAGCGGGTGGCCAGCTCATCCCCCATACCACGGGATGGCCGGCTCGGCCTCGAGTCCAGAAGGTCTTTACTGGTGCTGCTGGGGCGCTGCAGGTTCCAGTGCTCCTTCCCAGCACAGTGTGCCCTTTGCTGGCTGTAGCTGGGGTTGAAGCTCACCTCCTCGAACCACGTTCCTCGCTCACTCTCAGGGGATGTCCCCAGCCTCTTGCTGGGCCCCTGGGGACTGTGCCCATCTTGCTGCCATCCAACTCCATGTGTGCCTGTGGGCTTCCACGGCCTCACCCCTCGATCCTGCCTCTGCTCCTGCCCCTCTGCCTCCTGCTGCCGTGCCGCAGCCCCTCGGTGGCACCCCAGGACCACTGCGTCCCGTGGAAGCTCCAGGCTGAGCACAGAGCCCAGGGAAAGATGGGGGCATGTGATTTTTGGGTTAGGCGGGCAGGGGTTCTGGGGGGCTGCCCCACACTCAGCATCGATGTCCTGCACCAGCGGGTTCCTGACATAGAGGAGCAGCTCCCCGAGCTGGGGTCCAGCAGCAGCTGCCCCTGGCCCCCCCTTCCTCCGGCCACACTTCTGAGGCCACGTGTTGCTGGGGCCATGGCATTCCTCAGGTGTGGGCCGCAGGGAGCTGTCACCCATGATGCCCTGGAGAGTCAGCAGCCGGGCCTGCTCTGCCCTGGCCTGCTCCCGCCGCTGCAGGCTGTTGAAGAGACAGCCAGCCCCGGCCTTAGGCAGGGTGTGGGAGACAGCCGGCATCCCACCGCTGGATGCTGGAGGGCGGCGGACAACAGCGGGTGGCCGCTTTGTGGTTTTCCTGGCCTCCACCTGCACCTGAGGAAACAGAGAAGGAGAGAGGGGTGATCCCCGTCGCTGGAGCTTCCACCACCCTGTGCCAACTGCCCCCTTTCCATGCTGCATCTGGGAAAGCAGGCAGCTGCAGGGGCAGGCAGACAAAAATGCTCACCAGCAGCACATGCAGTGCTGGGAGCGACACGGCTTCGGCTCAGTGCCCTGAGGGCTGCTCCTACCGTGGCTCAGGCAGGGTGGAGGCAGACAAAGGAATCTGACCATGATGGAGTCCCCCAGGTGTGGTACAGCTGGGGCTGACTCTGCCATACAGCTTTTCCCTGGCACTGCTGACCTCCAAGCCATCACTTTTGGGTGGCTGCTGAGACAGCAGTCACTGCTGTCCATCCCTGCCAGCCCTGCATGCTCCAGGCAGTAAAGCAGTGAGTGCAAGGGCAGCGACTCAGTGCAGACCCTTCCCCTCCCCTTTCTCGCAGACCCTCTCCTGGGCTTCCACAGCTGCAAGAGTCTGCAGGAGCTGGAGCAGTGTCCTCTGTATGCATTTGGCTGTCTGGTGCCCATTACCAAAACCCTCCTGGCAGCCCAGCAGCCCTTCACCCTGCCTCAGTGCCCTCCAGCCTCTGATCTCCCACCTCTCCCTTGGGCTTCTGAGCCTGGCTGCCCTTGGGGCTCCTCACACACAGATCTTTTTGCACAGGCTCCGGAGCAACAAACGGGTGCAAGCCCCAACAAATCACCAGACTCCCAGCCCCAGGGTTACAAGCCAAGCAACCTGGAGCGAGACCCTCGCCCCCGCAAAACATGCACCTCACACAGCCCCAGCCACCCTTGTCCCCTGCAGATGGCTACACAAGGAACTGCTGCTGTCCCCCAGCAATGGAGCGGGGAGGCTCTCCCACTGGCCACCAGCTAGCCATACTTCCCATGGCCACCAAAACTACTTTAATGGGGGGCCAAACTGCAGCAAGCCCTGCCTGAGCCCCCTCCTCACCTGTCCCAAGCACCCATACTCTGGACCCCACAGCACCAGAAGGGTTTTCTCCCACTGGACCACTGCCAACAGAGCACAGTGGCATGGATGGGAGAGGCCGTGGCAGGCAAGTTCACACCATGCAGCCACTCTGCCCAGCATGCAGCCTTCCCCGGGACATTACCTCTTCCACCAGCTGGCGAGGTGGCTTTCTTTTTCGCTTTAAACTACCCCAAGTGTTTCCTAAAAGCCCCTGGCAACGCTTCCAAAGGGTTTTACAGCCTGAGTGTTTAGTGGCGGGGAGCTGAGCAAGGGCAGAGAGAGAGACACACAGAGAGTTGAGGACAGAGTGGGCAAGGAGCTGCAGCATGAGAGCGCAGGCAAAGTGGGTGGCGCAAGCCGGCCTCAGCCCTAAGGCATCACTCAGCATCAGCATGGCCAAAGGCCCCTCTCCTGAGACTGACACAGTCCCAGCAGCTCACTTAGAAATGGCCTAGAGGGATCTCAGCGTGGGGGTTACCCCACAGCCCCCCAGCCTGCATGGGGCACAGCTCCAGAGAGCTGTCCCGGCTGTGTGGCCTCTCACCCTTGGTTTTGCCAAAGCCGCCTACCATTGCCCACATACCGTCGGCAGTGCCTCCTCCCCCGGCTGCTCGCTGCTGGCCAGTGGCTGTGCCTTCTTCTTCTCACCCTTCTTGCCAATGCTGAGGATAAGGTTGACCGTCCCCCCGAGACCACAGGGGCCTCGCGGTGGCAGCAGCAGCGTGGAGGTCTCGGCAGGATCCCAGGTGGCAGCCTCCTTGGGGGGTTCTGCACCACGGGGTGTTTTGCTGCTGGGCTCCCCCCAGCTCTGCTCCACTCTGGGTGGGGCATCTGAGAGGGGCGATGCCGGTGGGGAGATGGCTGTTTTCCCTGGAAGCTTTGGCTCTAATCTTTGCACAGGCTCGAGGAGGGAGCAGGGCATGAACTTCACTGGGCTGTGGATGCTTTCCAGATGGGCTGGAGCACATGAAGCATGCTGCTCCTGGGGAGCAAGACAAGAGAGGGAACATGAAGGAAGGGCTACTGGAGCCAGGCATTTTCTCAGGACAGCCTTCCCTTTGCCCTGCCTGAACCCCAGAGACTCCCAGAGGTATTGGCACACATCCCTCCCCTACTTCTGCACCACCCACTCCACCCAGTGTGTGTGCTACCCTCAGCCTCAAGGCTCGTCGTTCTCCCCGGCAGTCTCAACATGGCTGGGTACTCACTTGATCAGTGGGGGACATGCTTGAGGGGCTCTCCGGGTCCCTCCTGTCCTCCTGTCTGCTCCCCAGATCCTGCTGATGCCTCTGTGCTCGCCAGCGCACCAGCACCCAGCCCAGCATGCTCTGCAGCTCTTCCAAGCGCTCCTTTATCTGAGAGGAAGAGAGATGCTGGGCAGCCTGCAAAGACCCCTGGCCCAGGGACACTGGCCCTACCAGGATATCTCACTACAGAGCAGTTAGGAGGTTTTCGGGAGTGGGATACAGTCACAGTCACATCAGCTCAGATCTCAGGATTCACTGCTGAGTGAAACTTCTTCCTGCCCTGAGCAGCCCCAGGGATGCACAGCTGTCCCTATCCCACTAACTGGGGCTCTGCACCCACACTTTGCTCTTTCTTTCATGGTCTGTCCCCAGAGGACTTCAGGAAGTGCTGAGAATTTCCCCCCGACCCTATTTCCCCTGTCCTTACTGTCGCACTCAGGTAGTGCTCCTCAGACACCAGCTGCTGCCCTGCTGCTGCTAGTGCCTCAAACTCCTTGAGCTTCTCTTCGATTCTCCTCTCCAGCTCCTCACATGGAGTCTCCGGGACACTGGAGCTGCTCGGGCTTTCAGAGAAAATCTGAGCCCGTGTGTCCTCCGTCCAGGAGCTGTGAGCACGTGAAAGACAGGTTGAGGAACGACCCAACCCTTCTTCAGCCCTGCAGGCCCCAGGGAAGCCACTCCCATGCTCAGGGACAGCTGGAAGCAGCTCAGTGGGGTTGTGGCAAGGCTGTTGGGGCAGGACAAGTTGCTGTGGGGTTGCCTCACAACAGAGAGCCGTGGTGCAACCCTGCGTTCCAGGCTCGCCATGGTCACGCCTGGCTGCAGCTCCAGCACTGCCCACATACTTGCCAATGCCATGCTCTCACCAGCTCCCCCTCAGCCACCACAGAAGCAACCCCAACAGCTCACTGCCACTTACATCATGGCTAAATAATCCTTGAAGAAGTGCCGCAGCTGGCTGGCCTGCTGCACACGGAGCCGGGTCTCCCGCAGCAGCTCTCGCAGCCCTGCCCAGGCCCACAGAGTCTCCTGCAGCTCCCGGCTGACGGGGCACTGCCGAGCGGGGCACAGCTCTTGCAAGCGGGCAGCCGCCCTCTCCAGCTCCTCCAGCTGCCCTTGCAGGGTCTGCGACACTACATGCTAAAGATCAGAAGGCAGGAAAGGTTTGAGATGCATCCAACCCCTCTGAACCCAGGCTGGACTCCCCTGCATTCTGGGATGCAGGGACAGAGGGGAGGATGCTGGTATGTGGGCTGCAGAGAGTGGGCAGAGCGAGCCTCAGAGGGGAGCAGGGGAAGAGCCCAGAACTGCCTGGCTTCCCTGCCCTGTGTGCATGAGTCGCTTTCCCACCGGTTGGAAGATGAGTGAGGTGCTGGCAGCTGGGTGTTGGCACATGGGAGCTGATGCAATCTCTGTCCCCTTGCCTGGCCCATGCTATCAGAGGGGAGCAGAGCGGGCAGGTCTCAGCTCTGCTGGAAAATTCCAGCCCAGCCTGCCACAGTGTGCCAAGGCTTACAACACCTGGGCCCCCAGAGGGGGGCCAGTGCCTCACTGGGACAGCCCCAGCCAGCCGGGACACATCTATGCCAGTGCTCCCCTGACTCACCTCCATTTCCTGCTGGCAGCTCAGCAAGCCCTGCAGCCCCTGGAGGTCTTTCTCACTCTTCACTGTGGTGAAGCCGTTCTCTGCTAGGGCAATGTCTCGAGAGAGCGCCTTGGCTCTGCACTGAAGGGCCTCCAGCTGTGGGGATACCTCCGCCACCTGGATGGGCAGGGAGGGACACAGAGATTAGCCCCAGGGTGGAACCCACTGTGCTACCACCTGCCACACAGCCCCAGCCCACCCCAGCCTGGGGACACCCTGCCATGCACCTGCAATGGGCAGGTGCCAGCCACAGGAGAGACAAGGATGCCAGCCTCGCACAGAGTGGTCCCCATGAATCCCAATGCCCCTGTGTCCCACTGGGAACAGCTGAGGTGCATGCCCTGTCCCAACGAGCTGGCATGTCCAGCTGTAGGTGAACCACCCAGTTGCATCCCCAGGCCCCCTGCCTCCATCCCCTACCAGACGCTCCAGGCTCTCCGTCTCTGCTGCCACCTCCATGACCCGCTCCCGCTCCTTCGCTGCATCATTCAGCATCTTCACGGCCTCCTGCAGCTCTCCCAAGGGGCGGCTCATGTCCTCACTGCTTCGAGACTGCTCACCCTGGGCTGAGAGCAGGGGAAAACACCCCTGCGAGCCGCAATGCCCGCTCCCTGGCTGAAGCCAGCAGAAACACCAGATGTAAGAGAGATGGGGAGTGACACCCCAGGCAGCTGGGCTGGAGGGGAGCACCCAGGAGGGTCCCCTCGCCAACCACAGATCAACCCTCGGTCCAGTCCCAGGTGCTGTGTGACCCCAAGGGATGCCTGGCCACGCTGCTCACCGCTGCAGATCCCTGCTGGCTCCGTGCCTCCTCCTCTTGCAGGTCCTGCAGGAACTCAGACAGCACCAGGGAGTCCCGTAGATCTGCTGCCCGGTGCCGCAGGGCTGCCTGCACGTGTGCCAACCTGTGGGGAGAGGTGCCCATCAGAGGTGCTGGCAGCCTCTGCATCTCCTCAGGGACAGTATCCTCCTCCCCACCCAGCCCGGGGACCAGAGAAGAGGCACCTTCCCCCAGAACTCACTTCTCCTCCACCGTCTCCACTTTCCTCTGCATCTTCCTTGCTCCCTCATGCTCAGTGGGCGACTCGCCTGCCACTTCCTCACATAGTGCCTGCAGCTTGAGGCCACACAGCAGGAGCTGCTTCTCCAGCCGGCCCATCTCTTCCAGGTCCTGGCGCAGCTCCGCCGGGCTTCTCATGGTGGCTGGCTCCACGAGCGACCCAGCCACGGCTTGCAGCCACCGCTCAGCCTGGTCCAGCTCCCCCACCAGCCTCAGTGCCTTCAGGGAGCACAGGGAACCCATCAGCCTGGCTCTGAGCCACCCAGAGGAGGCAGGAGCCATGCTGGCATCCCAGTGTGGGTACCTGGGGCACTTGCAGCACTGGAAGCACAGCTGGAGAAGCATGCAAGCTGCAAGATCAGCCAGAGACATCGGTGCCAGTGTTGCAGCTCCACGCCCCATGGGTGCCAGCCTCGCTTGGTGATGCCCAGCAAGCTGCTGCCACTGGAGCATGCCCTGTGCCCACCCCAGCCCTGCCTCCACGTACCTTATCGATTTCTTGCAGCACTACACCGTTCTCCTGGTGCTTCCTCTGCAGATCCTCCCACAAGTGCCCCAGTTCCCGCAGCATGGCCTCCACCTGAGGGCTCCCGGGAGGCCTCCCTCGTGCTGGCCCCTCCTGGGAGGCAGGGAGGGCAGTTAGGATGGGCCCCACCTCGTGTTCTCCCCCCACCTCACATCCAAGCAGGCTCACCAGGAGCACAGCCCTGGCACTGGGGCTGGGGGCCAGGGGCTCTTGCTGCATCCGTGCTGCCTCCAGGCTCTCCACTGGACATGGGGGGACTCCCATACCCACACTCTCCTTGTGTGGGGACAGAGTCTGCCGAGGAGCAGGAGACACGCCGGGTTAGTGCCCAGACCAGGGGTATGTGCACAAGCATGCATGCCCACAAGCAGCAGGAGAGGGTCGGGGAAGTGAGTCCTTCCCCAACACTGTCTCCTCTTGGATGGGCAGGGAGCAAAGGGCACTCTTGGGGAGACATTACCGCATTCACCACCTGGCACACGTCCTGCACTTGGGCCTCCAGCTGCCGCATCCCCCACTGTGCCTCTGCCTCTCTCCTCCTCCAGCAGAGAGAGGAGAGGGACAGTCAGGACTGCAAGGTTGCCCCTTGCACAGGAGAACCCCATCCCTGCCCCCTCTGACTGTCCTGCTCACACAGCCACGTCCACAAGCTAGTACCTTTTGTTGTCCCCTCCATGAGGGGGCTGTCCCACTGCTGGGGAGCCAGGGCTGCTCCCCCCTCCTTTCTTGTGCTCTGCCATCTTCTCCAGCACATCTTTTGGTACCTGTGGCACAAAGGTTCCCATTCCTCCTCGGCCAGCACAAAGCATACACTGCTTTGCCCCAGGCCTGGCACTTATCACCTCCTATAACTGGTGGGACCAGATCCAGGAGTGTTCAGCTTGGACTTTGCCCAACACCTGAACCCCTTTCTCATAGGCTCTTTTACCTCCTCGAAGCAGAGGAGCTGAAGATGCCTGGAGGAAGACAGTGCTTACCATGCTCCCGAGTCCTCTTGTCCATTTGGCTGCTGCTTCCTTCCCCACAGCCCCATGACTGCTATCATCTCCTCGAGACTCAACATTTGGAGTTGCAGCTTTGCCCCCCGGGGAACTGCTTGCCCTTGCTGGAGCCTTCTCTGCCCTGGGAAAGAAAGGCAAGAGAGGCCCAGGGGAGCAGAGGATGAAGGGACACCTTGAATGGAGCTGGTGCCCCAGAGACAGCCTGCTAGGGGCTAACCCAGCTCTTTCCCGAGGCTCTGGTTCCAGTGCTGGGAGGTCAGGGTTGGGACCCTGGTGCTCCCGCCCAGCTATGCCCTACCTCAGTGCCTGCTGGAGCTGTGCCCAGCTCTCCTTTACGTCTCGGTGCTTTGAGGTGACCCGGGCTGCCAGGCCGGGCTGCAGGTTTAGGAGCTGGGACACGGTCACATCCAGCATCTGGAGAAGAGAGAGAAGCTGGGAAGTGATGGAGACAGGGTTCATGAGGGACAAACCACCATGGCTACGGGGCGGGTGTGTGATGACAACGCACCACCAGCCTCGCAGGGGCAGAAGAGGCAGCGAGTGCTGATCCCGGTCCTCTGCTGCCCCTGGGGAGACTCCCCCGTCCATCACACAGCCTCAGCCACCCACACAGCTGTGGGGTGCCCACAGAGCCCACAGCCCTGCTGGTGGCAGAGCTGACCTGGGAAGGCACACATTTCCCCTCTGTTGGGATGCTCCCCAGGGCTCAAGAGGGCGAGGGAGAGTCTTGCACTCACCATGACCTGGCTGGCTATGTCCCTGACATCCCGATCCTGGCATGGCTTTCCCTCCCCTGGCTTCCCTGCACTGCAGATGCTGCTATGCTGTAAGAAGAGGCCACGGTCAGCAGCGGGAGGACACGGCCCTGCTCCCAGCTCCAGCAGAATGAAACAGTGCAAAGCTGCACTTGCCAACCTGGGTCTCTTTCTCCATCCCCTGGTTCTCTCCCCAAACCCCAGGCTGAGAGTGCTGGGACCACAGGAGCCTCCATGCAGGGGACAAGAGCAAGGTGCTGCCCATCAAGTTTCATTCAGGCCATGCAACAGCCCCACACACCATGGTGAACCTGGCTCCAGTGCAGATACCTTTGCATGGATGGCCCCGAGCAGGATATCTGCTTGCTGGAGGAAGGAGGCCACCTCCAAGGCCAGCTGCAGAGCCTCGTGGTGCTCCTTCAGGGTCCCCTGCAGCCGCAGCCACCTGAGCAGGTGGAAGGGGAAAGGTGAATGGCAGTCTGTGCCTCTCTGGGGAGCTGTGCAGAGCTAGGCCAGGAAGTTTGGGGGGTGTCCAGCTTCCCAGTCGGTCAGCTCCTGGTGCCCAGCTCAGCCCTGCTGACCCCATGTGTCCTCCACTCACGTTTTGTTGAGGTGCTTGCGCCGGGCTGAGATATTTCTGCTCTCACTTTTGCCTTGTTTCTCCAGCTTCTGGGCCAGGCTGTTCAATTCCTTATGCAGATTCTGGAACTGCTGCTCCTCCTGGCCCAAGCAGAGAGGAAAGACATCAGCATCCCTCCTCAGGGACCTGTGCTATGCCCCAGGCTCAAGGTGTTTGGGGTCCCTGACATGCCAGCAGCCCCCCAGCAGCCTCTCACCTGCTTCAAGTCAAGGATGCGGCGGGTGAGCTGGATCTTGTCCGGGTTTTCCTGCAGGAGGGCTGCCAGAGAGGGCTTCTCCTCCTGGGCCAGGCAAGGGTGTGAGAAGATGGTGGGACAGGCTGGCTGTCCCCTTCCCGAGACCATGCTTCCCACCCTGCAAACCTTGTGCTTGATCCACGTCTCCAGCCGCTCAGCTTTCCTGTTAAAGTCCTGCAGACTCCGTAGCCCCCCCAGGGCTTTGCTCTGGCTGGCAGCCGTCTGCTTCAGGAGCTGCCACTGGTCCTGCAGGGCCAGCAGCTGCCTCCGCACTCCCTCAGCACTGGGACTTGCCCTCCACATCAGCTGCTCGCCCATCTGCAGGGCCAAGGGACCCACTCAGTGTCAGGGGTTCCCAGGGTCCCTCTGCTGCAGAGAACCCAGGGACACAGGTGCTGTGGGTAACGGGAGCCATGCCACGCCATGCCATGCCTCGCCTCACCTGATTGAGCTTTATCAGCGTGTTCTCGAAATCCTTCATGTCCCGCTGCAAGGTCTGAGCCACCTCCTCCCAGTCCTGGAGGTCACAGCCGTCCTTCAGGTCCCGCAGCTTCCCTCGCACCCAGCCTTCTGCCTGCAACATACAAAGAGCCACATGGCTGAGGGCCTCCCCCAGAGCCTCAAGGCTTTGGGGACCCAAGCCCAAGCCTTCCCGAAGCTGTGACACAGACTGGAGTGCATCCTTCCAGCTGACAACCTGTTTGCTCTAGGAACCAGCAGGCCAGCACAGGCACCCAGGACAGTATTGGTGGCAATGGGGGTGTGAAGGTGTGCAGCACCTTGCTCCTTTCCAGAATGTGCCTCAGCCCAGCAGAAGAAGCTGGGCTTGCCCAAGCAGGCTGGTCGGCACAGCACATCCCTGCACAAAGCATCTCTCCTCGCTGCACCCTGCTCCATGCATTCTTCCCACCATGGCATGGAAGCAGCCCTCCCACCATCTCGGTTCCCACGCTGCTGGGGAGGGACAGGGTTTGAGAGGAGCAGGAGGAGAATGGGGGACGGGAGGAGCATGCGCACACGGAGAGGAAGCAGGGCCCTGGTGTGGGCTGACCCCCTCTCCCTGGGGCTGACAGCCAGGGAGAGGCAGCCAAACATGATCTCATGCCACAACCATGGCTTCGCTCGGGCTGGGAGTTCAACCCTCCCTGCGGCGCACCCCACCCCACAGCTCACATGAAAGGCTGCCGGTGGCCCTCCAGCCCACTTCCTGTGCAGCCCCTTGGGTGAGTGCCCCAGCTGGCCTTACCTGCAGCATCTCCCGGTTGAACTGGGCTATCAGAGGACTCAGGTCGAGGAGAGGGGCTGCTCCCACGCCGCTTCGCCCACTGTACCTTGGTGCTGCAGCAGACTCCTTGCCCTTAGGGCTCTCTTTCTGGGGTGATGACACCGGGGATCCTGCCAGCTGCGGGGAGCAGAGGTGGGCTGGGGAGTGTCAGTGTGCTGCCCCAGGGAGCCCTCCCCATCACCTCCCAGGAGCATTTCAGAAACCCAAATGAAGTAGGTCAGCATGCCTTATTTTTGATCCCACTCCTTCACTGACATATTTGGGGTTCTCCTCCAGCACACTGAAGGTACCGCTTCCCTCTACCAAGGCCACACTGGTGGCTTTTGCAATGCCAGCAGGGGGTTGCTCGGCTGTCCCTCAAGTGGGTCACTCCCTGGGTCATTCCAGGCTGTTGGGATGGCACCCAGAACCTGGGCTGGTCCCAGCACCCACAATGGAGATGGGTGCACTGCTTGCTGCCCCTCCAGCCTGAGGCTGTGGATCCCTGTGAGGAGCATTCACGTCTGTAGCATCCATTTGGTGTCACCCAGGAGGACACTGCCAGGGGATGGGATGGAAGGGCCATGGGGCAGGTTCCTGCTAAGCCCCACCACTCCTTTGGTGGCACCCAAGACCCCCATCCCCAGTGAGTGGTCGGAGGGGGCCGAGAGCATAGCATCTGCCTTGGGACTCGGCCTTGTGGGCAGTCGACGCTGACGAAACCCTCTGTCAGGGTTCCAGCTCTGCCAGGGGTGACAGCAAAGGTCAGCCAATGAAAGTGCTGGCCTTTCTCCAAACTCAGCCCTGGGCCCAGCTGCACGCAGCCCAGGGGACAGCACCATCACCCGGGCACTTTCTTCCCACCCTTCTGCCCAGGGATGGGGATCTGACTGCATACTATGTGCATACTAACGGGTGGCAAACAGGAAACTGAGCATTTTCAGGAGGAACCCAAAGGTGCAGGGTTTGCCGCCTCCTCTCAGCAGGCAGAAATTGCTCCTGGGGCCAGCCCAGGACAGCCTATCCTCCTAGAGAGGGCTGGGTGTGAGCTGCCCCCCAGGGTCCTAGCTGCCCCCGAGCCCACCAGGGAGCAATTTTCCTGGAGCCTGCAGAGCAGTGGGGTTCAGGCAACTGTTTCATGCTCTCTAAGCACTCTGGCATGTGCTGCCCTGCTGACAGCATGGGACTCACTTTCCAATGCCTGTTCTACTTAACCACAAGAACTACAGAAATCCTGTCTTTTTTTTTTTTTTTTAATAGCAACACAGATTCTCAGGCCCTCCTGCGACTCTGTGATCTTTAGTCTCTTGACTCAGCCAGGGCTGGAGGAGCCCATAATCTGGCTCCCTTGGAAGCAATAAAACCTCTGGGTGCTGCCCAGGGGGCTGGTCCCTTGCCCCATCATGCCCAGCTTGTTCCCACACTCTCTGAAAGAGGCAAGGCTCCATCCACACCGGGGCACACCACCAGCAAGCAGCCTCATTGCTCAGCCCCAAGCTGCACGTCAGGCCCCCCTAATGCTGAGGGCAGGGGCACATACCGCATAGAGGGGAGAACGTCTGTCCACCGGAGAGCAGAAAATACTGGCCTGAACACTCCCAGCCTCCTGCTGCTTGTCCTCTGCACCCACATCCTTCCTGAGGAAGACCTAGAGGCAGGAAGGCACAGCTGTGAGCCTGGTAGTGCCCAGCTGTCCCAGCAGCCTGGGGGACAGAGGAGCATTCACGCACCTCCCACTGCCCAGGGACAGAGGTGGCTGCTGGCAGCACCCAGACACTGCTTGGCTGGGCTCTTGCCCACCCCTCCTTACACATCTAGGCCAGGCTCCTCCGAACAGCATCCACAGCTCCCACCACGTGCTCAGCAAGTGGCAAGAGCTCATAGGCCTGCTTTGCTCAGTGCCTTCTCCATTTTAGCTCCCAGTACCCTCCACACCCTTTTCTCTCCTTGAATTGACTCCAAAGCCAGCAGAAACCCATTTAGTGATCACCACTAGTCCCTGGTCGTCTAAGGATGCTCAGAGTGAGACTCCCCTGCCCTCTTCCAGGACAGTAGGGCAAAGGAGTGAGGGCACAGAATGACATTAACTTCAACATCCTGAACCTGAATCCTCTCAGCTGCTGATCCCTGATCTCAGCCTAGCTGGGAGACAAGTTAAGGGGGCAGCTGGCTTGCAGGGAAGGGCTTCCAAAGGACAGGGGTGAGGGTGAAAGCAGGAGAGGCACGAGGAAGGAAGTCCAGGAACTGCCGCCAGGCACAGAGAGGATGTCCAGGATGAACTCCACATTACCTTATCCTTGATGCAGCACAGCCCCAGGAGGAGAGGTGCGTGGGATTGTTTGGATCATGCCCAAGGGCATTAAGCCTCATTCTCTACAGATGGATCTTTTCTTGGGCTGTTGGATATAACAGGCTAATTTACGGACCTCCTTCCACTCCCTTCCTGGGGCCACCTTGATGTCTCTAACAGCCATCCAAGCAGGCACAGGGCAACAGAAACAGGGTGGTGGACAGTGTGTGCTGCCCTGACAACTCCTCCCCTGAGACCACTGCAAATGGGATGCTGGATCAGCCAGAGCCAGCCTACCGCTGCTCAGGCCACTCCAAACTGAGGACACTGTCCAAGGGAAATGAACATAGGCAAATCAGAACTCCCTCCCTGCATAGAACATGGCTTCCCACCATCTCTGCAGGACTGCAGAAGAGTCCCAACACGAATGGCAGCCCCCAGCACTAGAGCTGCTGCCACCAAAAAGGCCTACAAACAGCCCAACTGCCCTATAACCCCTGGGAGAACAGCACCACTGGACCTTCCCAGGGGCCTGCAAAGCCTGGCTGGTGGCTGCAGAGGACAGACCACTGCCACAAGCCACCGCATCTCATCCCAAGCAGGAAGAACAGGCAGGGTACAAGGCTGAATCACAGCCCAGCAGGCACAGTGAGAACTCAGCAGGATGGTATCAGAAGGGGAAGGCAACCCCTTGCCTGACCACGGGGCTGAGAGGTTTGGATGCATATTTAGGGAATGATAGGGAGCTAAATGTGAAGTGTTTGTGAGGCATAAGACCTTAAAAAGTTCTATGCAGTAATGTCTCATGCTGGCCTCCAGGGCTCAGCCGTGGGAGACAAGCCTGCAGGTGACACGGGAGCTTTATTTAAAGTCCCTGTCTCACGATCCCTCAGCCGCAGGAAAACAGGGCTGCCAGCACAACGATGACTTCATCCTTCCCGCAGAGCTGCTCCACCGGGACTGCCCCCCCCTCCTCGGTCCCTCTGGCTGGAGCTGGGTCCTCGATCCGGCAAAACAACAAGCTCTCTCAGCAGCCAAAGTCTGGGAGAAGGAGCTGTGCCTGCTTCAGCATCCACGAGGTGCTGTGCTAAACGCTCCCCAGCAGGACTGCAGGCTTCACGACATGAGCAAAGCCACACGTGAAACAAGTGCAGCAGCCTCAGCTGCCGCCTCTGCAAACACTTCTTTCCCCCTCTAGCACCAAAATTAACATGGCACATATGCTTGCCGCATTCCCCTAGAATAGGTGCCAGTGACTTCCCACGAACAAGAAGAGCGGGGCCAGACCCTCCTAGGCAGCACTGTGCTCATCCCGGAGGATCCTCTCATTCCTACGGGGCAGGAGTGAAGGGCAGATCCAAGGGCTTCGGGGCACTCTTGGGAAAGCACTACCCTGCTTTGTGTGGGACAGCGTCCCTTCTCTCCTCCAGCTGCGATCCCACATGTTTTCCCCAGCCCCTCAGCTCCCTCTTTCCCTCCCAAAGCTCCATCTTGCTGTCTGTCCACCTCTTCCAGCTCCACACGCTCATGCTGGACAGGGAGGAGGGGCCGATCCTGGCAGCCTCCCGAGAGTCCCACACCACCGTGCCCAGCACGTGTCCCTACCTTATATGAAAGAGGGGAGCCCTCATGCCGATGCCCTTTGGGCTGCGCAGACTCCGGCCGCCCAGCGAGGAGCTGCTTGCGTGCCGGAGGAAGCGGCACCTCTTGCGAGGCTGTGCCTGGCCTTTATTGGCAATGAAGATGAGGGTTTTGGCAGTGGGCTGCGCGGCTCTCCCTAGCACTATCCCGCCGGGAAACCAGCTGTTGCAGGTCAGGGTTAAATCCCAAGGAGTTCCTGCCTGCTCTTGCCAGAAACTGCGACGTCTCTGAGATGCCTTCCGCCCCATCCCACCCCCACACAGGGGGTCTCCCGGGCTCTGGCACTGTTGAATTCGTACCTCTGCGCCTGCTAGCGCTCAGACTTGGAGGGCGGGGTGCCGAGAGCCCTGGGTCCTGCTCCTAGCCTTGTCCCAGCTTTGCCTGGCTGTGTGGCCCTTCATGAGTCACTTCCCTTCTCCTAGCCTCCGTTTCCCCTCTGGTAAACGAGACAGCGAGTTCCCAGCTCCCTGCACACAACTGCATCATCACAGGCATCCCGAAAGCTGAGCCCTCCATAGCCAGGCTCTGGGGCAGGGCTTTTGTGGCTCATCTTAGCCCCGGGGAAAGCTCATCTCCGCTCACCCGCGAAGACTTCCTGCCCTCCAGCCTGATGGTACAGAGATGTACGTGGGGGGCACATGGGAGGAAAAACAACTACCACAGGAGCCCTGCAGCGAGTGCTGCCTGGACGGCACGGGGACAAGGCAACAGGGACGGGCGCAGCCTCCCCAGGACCTACCCATCCCTTGGCAGTGAGGAATGGGGAACTGCAGGGAAGACGGGGAGAGAGCCGGGCACAGGGTACCAGGATCGCTTACCTTGAACTGAGCTTTCCCTGTCCTGCTATTGTTGTTGTTGTGGTTCCTCTCGCCGCCGGCGCGGGCAGGGTCCCCGGGTCCCCCTGCTTCTCCCGTGCCAGCGTCCTCGTACCAGTTGGACAGCGTGATCTTCTTAATGGAACGGGCTAGGGAGTTGCGGTTCAGCCGGTCCTCGTCGGTGCCCCCGTCCTCACCGGGACTGGGGCTGCGGGGCTGTCCCGCGGGGGCGGCGGGGCCGGCCCGGGCGTGGGCCAGGTAGAGGGAGATGCGCTCGTTGATGCTGCGGCGGAGGCCGCGGTGGCTGTCCAGAGCGGAGGCGAGGGCGATGCCGGGGCAGGCGTCTCCGGGGAAGTCCGCGGCACACTTGGGCAGCGAGAGCCTGGTGCTGATGGTG
>WEIT01025840.1:257607-327264 GCA_013389985.1 Dryoscopus gambensis | reverse complement strand
AGCCTGCGGGCACAGCGTCACACCCCCGGCTGACCTGCGGTAGCGGGGGTGCTCGGCAGCTCCTCACGTTTTGGAACGTCCGAGCTGAGCGGGATGTTGGGGGTCCGCACCCCCCTGAGAGCGGGGGGCTGTTTGGGGCAGGCTCGAGGGAGAAGCACTGGAGGGGGCTCCTTCCCGCCTCTTGCCCTGGTCACTCTTACCCTCTTTGGGATCCTTCCTGCTCTGGAACACCACTCAGCCCTTTCTCCCTGGAGCAGCCCGGACTGCTCAGCTTCCCCAGCGTGGACCTGCCACCAGCCCAAATGACGGGAACAGCTCCAGAGAAAGGGTCAACAAAAACCCCCAGCTGTTCATTTAAATGCCTCCTCCTCCCAGGCCCAAAACACACTCCCTGAAAGTGATACTGCTTCGCAGCAGAGGCCCCATTTGTCGGGGTGTCAGTGTAGGGGAGAGAAGGGGGGGCTAGGGAGGATCAACATCTGCCCACCACAGAAATGTGGGCTGGCAGGGTGGGGTTCTGTTTCACTACAATGTTTTGCCATAGCCCCTGAGCAGGCAGCTGAGTCCAAAATATGCTTGCCTGTCATTCCCTGCCAGTGCCAGCAATTGTCACCCTGCTCCCATAAGGGCCAGGAATGCAGACCAGGTGAGCCAACAAGGAGAGTGGGCAAGGGATGGCCCAAGGCATAATACACATGGAGGAGCAGTTGGGTACTCCCCTGAGAAAGAGCTTTGATTTGGCTCCATGAGTGGCTCAAGAGCAGGATGGTAAGTAGTGTCCTGCACTTTCCAGCTGTGTTCCAGGGTTCCCAAGCCGAGTTAGCTTGGGGCAAGCAGCCAGGGGAGCACAAGCTAGCCAGAGTGAGAGTGCAGGCAGGAAGGTCCATGGTCACATCTGTGCTCTTCCGCTTCCCTCCTGTGCCGAACCTTTGTTTTGTTCCTGGTGGCTGTCTGTTTTCATTTCCTCCCCTTGTTGTTCCCTTCCAAAACCCTGCCAAGGCGCTACTCTTGGCTTTCACTCAAGAAGAATTTAGGAGAATGAACAGACACAAGGGACCAAAAGCTACTGCTCCATTTCCCTGCCTGCCTGCAGTATGCTGTCCCTTGCCCAGTGAGTCCCATCCAAGGATGCTTAGTTCAGCCAGGGTGACCTTTCCCAGCCCCACGGGTTCCTCCCAGGGAGCCAGCCATGGATGAGGAAAGCAGGCTGGTGGTGCCTCAGCACAGGGACACCATGTGCTGAAACCAGAAACAGCTCCCCGACGGCCCCAGAGCTTCAAGGACCGGGGTTGACGTCAGCCCCTTGGGACTGGCCTCCCGGAGGCTCCTGGGCTCTGGGTCTGCTGTGGTCAGAGGCCGCGGCGCAGGCGCAGGCGCAGGGCTCGGCTGTGCGCTGCCGCCAGCCCCGTGCTGGCCGCCCTATGGGGAGCGGGACGAGCTCAGACCAAGGAAGAGGGAGCCAAAGCTTTGCTGCAGCTATGTCAGGGTTTACATTTCCCCAGGAGGGAGCGTCTCCCCTTTGATCAGGGAGGCAGCGGGTGCAGTGCTTGGCCTGCTCTTGAGACTCCTGGGTTCACTGCGCTGCAGCCAATCCTGGATAAGCCTTGCTTGCCCCAGCAATACTGGGGAATATTCTTTCCTTGTGCAGAGGGCCCTTGGAGCATCCTACCTCTGACCAGACTGGGGGCCACTGGGATGAAAATGCAGCATCCAAGGTCAGTGTTAGTGATGACAGTAATGGAGAAGAGTGAAAATCTTATTCCTCAGAGCGCATTTTCCTAGGAAAAGCCCTGCCTGAGCTGAGGGAACTGATCATCATGCCACGTCTACTGGGGGAATCCTGTCCTCCAGTCCCACGGGAAAAGGGAGGCGCTGACCAGGTGCAGAGATGCTGCAGCACATTCCTGAGAGCATTGCCTCTGAGCGTTATGTTGTATCTGAGTGTAATGTTGCTGAGATACACAAGGGAGGGGATGGAAAATTCTCTGGGAACAAAGGGGCTCTAGTGTGTGGCCTCTGCAGAAACCTGCTCCTTCCCGGGGAGGGAGTGCAGGAGGCTCTCACCCTGCTTTGAGAGCCAGATGCTTGCAACATCCCAGCACTGGGAAGAAGGTGGGGCAGGGATTAATTGCCAAGCTCTTGGGACTCATAGAAAGGCAGATTTTTGTGTCCTGCCAAAAAGGCAAAAGTCTTGCTGAGTCGCTCTCTGCATCTGGAAAGTCAGGGTCTTTAGCCTCTGTTCACAACTGGGCAAAATTACAGCCCAGGGAGATGAGGGGATGTAAACTTGCTCCTCTGTCCAGCCATGCACAGAGCGGGGAAGAGAATGCAACCTTGAAAGAAAACACAATTGCACCAGTGTCTACTTTGAAATGCAAGACTTAGGCCAGCAGAGTCCTGCCCACGTGTTTCCTAGGCCAAGGCACGTAGAGCCTTGCTGTAACTTCTCTAATCCACAGAGGACTTTCTGGTCCTGCAGTCACTGCTCTGCGTCTCAACACTTTTTCTTGTCTAAGTTTCATCCCTCTCCACCAGGGGACTCAACATTCCTCACCAGATGGTTGGCTTATATTTTGCTGGGTACGTGTCAAGACCGCTTCCTTTCAGGCATCTGTTTTCTTTATTGTATCAATTGCACAACCACATATTGCCTATTAATTGATGGGAAGGGCTGAGATCCACTTCCTGAGCCTAAACAGGGACTGTATACGCCTCCATAGTACTTATTTCTCTCAGATGATCAGTTAGCAGCTAGACATCAGCAAACAAGGAGCAGGAGATGCCCCTGGGCAGCACGAGGATGGTGTGGGCTTCTGGTAAGCCTGTGGATGGAGCAATGCTGGCGAGATAGCAGGGCTGGAAGCAGCCCACACAAGGGTCTGTCCTCAGGGTGGTGGCAGGACTGTGCGGAGCTGTCCTCTTGTCTTTTCTTCCCTGCCATCCCAAAGCCCTGGGAATTCAGCTTGTCCAAAGCCCAGCCCCTTCCTTCTTGCTGCTGAGCAGGGGTGAGCTCACAGCCCACACATCCTCTGGGCAGATCTTGGGGTTGGAGCCAGCCGGCACCTCCATCTCCTCTGGGAGAGGATGGACCCGTTGGGAGGCCACCTGAGAGGAGGCACAGCCGGAGGGTCATGGGTGTGGGACATGCCAGCATTTGGGCAGGAGATGGCTGTGCTGCCTCCTGGTACAACTCTCCTTGGTTGGTGCTGCCCGTCTGTGGAAGAAATGTCTTCCAAGCAGCCCTGTGCCCCATCACACAACAGCCAAAGCCAGCACAGCCACCCCAGGACTGACTTGCCAGCACTCAGCCTGCTCCCAGCACAGCACGACCCTCATGCCATCTCAGAGGGAGGCACAGGGGACAGAGCAACCATCAGCACCTGCCGATGCTTAAACAGGCTGTTGTGTGGTAAAATCTCCAAAGGATTTAGCAGGGATCCTGGGAAGAAGGGCATGGCCCTTGGGTACCTCTTCACAAGATGTGCGAGATCTGCTGCAAATCTTGCTCTGGGCAGCACTGGCAGCTCTCAGAAATCGCAGGGGAGGAAGATGAGAGTCAGGAAGGCCAAGAGTCTTTTGTTTTAGGAAACCTCACTCTTCTGGCAGGGAACCCAGAGGGTGCTGGTGTGGGGACACTGGTGGCACCCAAGCACCCAGCCCCATGCAGGAGGAACACAGGCCACTCCGGCTGAGGAGGGACGCAAGTGCTATAAATAGGTTGTTTAATGCACTGTGGCCAGGCCCTGGAAAGCCCCAGCCCAGGCACATTCCCTGCTGCTGGCGCTGAGACCGCAGCTGTTGAAAAAGGCCGAATCCAGCAGCTGCTGGCTGGTGCTCCTGGCCCCTGCCCCAAGTCCCAGCCCTCCTGCTCCCCTCATGGGGTGGCGAGCCCTTAGCATCCTTTGGCACAGGTGCCGAGGCTTACTAGCGTGATGCCAGCTCTGTACTGGTGGTGATGCTGCTTCCCGGGCTGGCAGTGACTGCAGGATGCTGCTAGTGCTGGAGGGACAAGGAGGATGAGGAGAGGGCTTTCCTCCCTGACAGCCCTTGCAGCAGCGGGGAGACTGCCGTGCCTCGGTGGGAGCTGTGGGGCCATGGTGGAGTCAGCTGCTGCCCACCCACGAGCCCTCAGCTGTGGCTCTCCCCAGCCCCAGCTTGAGATGCTGGGCTGGGCCCCCACTCCCTGTCTCTGCTCACACAAAGGCCCCTTGTGCCCACGGGAATGACATTCCTGCAGCCGTGGGCCCGCGGCAGAGTGAAGCGTAGCCAACGGGGAGAAGCCAGAGCCCAGCTGCTGGGGCAGCTGGTGGGGCCAGGTGGGGATGGGCTGCGGTCCTGGCCCCCCTCCTGTGCCTGGGGGATGGACATGAGCAGCTGGTGGGAGAGGGGGGAACCCCGAGGAAGGGCAGGCAGCTCTGGGCTGTGGGAGGCAGGGCCATATGAGGTGCAGGAAATTCCGGGATGCTGGGGAGCAGGAGCAGCAGTGCTGTGCATCCATGGGTGCCGCTGGCCCACCCAACACAGACCTATGGGATAGGTGTGGGAAAGGCACAAGTGGGCTGGGCTGGCTTTTCCCAGCTAGTGCCCATCCCAAGACAAACCCAAAGCTAAGAGCAGTTTTGGTCACATCTGGCCCCCTCGCTAGTCACCTCAGCACTTAAGGCCTCTGCTGGGCATTTCCTTGTCCCCTTTGCAATCAGGGGGATGAGCCAGGCTACTTTTAGTGGCATTAGCTGGCAGCTGGGGAAGCCCCCGCCGGCTGACCCCTGCTGATACTGGCCTGCCAGCTGCCAGGGCTGGCGAGGGAAGGGATCTGCCAGCTGGCACCCGCAGGGAGGGAGGGAGGGGGCTTCTGGTAAGGCTACGCCAGGGGCAGCTGTCATCCCAAAGCCAGGGTGTCACCGTGCCCTACAATTGGGCCTGTGTGTGCATGATGAGGCCCTGCAGCTGGGACAGCTCTGCATGCCTGCACCCCTCTTCTGTCTCCACCTGAGCCTTTGCTTTGCAGGGGATTTGGGATTGCATGGAAGAGCAGGAAGCCCAGGCTGGCAAGCCCTAAGGTACTCCCACCCCACAAGCAGTCAAGAGACAAGCACAAGTAGCCCACCTCCATCCAGCCCTGAGGAGGCTCTGTAGGAGAGGGCAGCCTTGTGAGGTACCTGGGGGGTTGTTTCATCCTGCCGGCACACCTCAGCTCCTGTCCGGGCTCTGGGCCAGGCTGGCTTGCCCCAGGACTGGGTGCTGCCCCACGGTGGGGACACTGGTTCCAGAGAGCTGGGCTGGTCCAAGGGGCACCCATAGAAGGGATATTGAGGTGCTGGGATGGATAAGGTATGTAAGGTCACTCCTCTTACAAATGCTGAGCACCCCTGGGCCACCCAGGCTGCAATGTCCTTCTGCAGTGTGAGCAAGGGGCAGGATGCACTGACAGCAAGTCCTGCTCTGAGCCACGCTATGAAAAGCCCCACCATCCAGCACCCCACTTCATTTTCATGGAAGGCTTCTGCTTCTAGCTATAACTGGCATGACCTCAAAGGAAGCAGGGGAAAACATTCACTTCCCACAGTCTGTACCCAGGGAAGAAATATACCCCTTTTGGTCCCCTTCCAGGGTCCAGAGTTCCAGGCTGCTCTCGCACTTCCACCAGCTCCATAGTTAACTCCATCCTATCCTCTTTCCCCCTCCCCAGCCTCCACAAGACACCTTTCTTTGAGAGCAGTGCTCCCTTCCCTCTCTCTTACATAGTGCTGCGCGTTAAGACACTCGTGCAAAGGAAGAGGCGAGGTTTATAAAGGCCTAGGGGATGTGGACATCTCCAGCCCCACAGCAAGACCTGCACCTGCTGGTGCTGCTCCACCTGTGCCCCAGGCTGGGCAAGCAGTGTGACCTGGGCTTGGCTCTGCACCAGACCATGGTGAGCAGAGGGAGGAGGCAGACCCCAAGTCACCGCCCGGACCACACGTCTAACAGATCTGTTTATTCCTGGAGAGCACAGTGAGCAGGGTGAGGAAGCAGAGCTGCTGGGCAGGCAGCAGTGGTTATTGCTGCAGGTGCATCCTCCAGCGACAACAGGGGTCTGGGGGAAGCAAACTGCCTGCCTGCCTCTACAGGGCAGGGGATGGGCCCTCACCCACTGCCAGGCTGGAGCCACCCCATTACCCCAGAAGAAGGTGAGGGGAATGGAGTAGCACAGAGAAGTGCAAATATGTTGGCACTGGAGTCCATCCACACTGGGCAAAGGAGCCCAAGCTAAGAAGAAAGTGTAACAGTGTGGGAGGATGAGGGATTGGGAGAAAAAACCCAACCGTGTGCCGAAGACCCCCCTAAACCATCACCCCCTGCTCTCTGGAGGAAGGCATTGCCTCTTGGGTGCTGTACCCCCCAGCCCTGCTGCGGGCCATGACCAAGGGCAGCAGATGTCCCAGGAGATCCCAGGGATGGGAGGGGAGGCCAGGCTGCTGTGACAGTGATGGCATTGCTGTGCCCATGTGGAAAAGAGGAGCTTCAGCTGCTGCACTACGGGGTCACGTGTTCACATGATGGAGGAGCCCCGAAACATTCAGTGCTTGAGTTGTAGGGCTTGAGCCAGTGGTCATGCCAGGGCATAGGCAGAGGCATGGAGGTGGGAGGGATGTGTTGAAGGCCACGCAGAAAGAGCCAGCAGGCTCCATACTCTGGTTGTGGTTAGTGGTGATAAGTACAGTGCAAGGGCTTCAAGAAATCGAGTATGGCCATTCCTCCTCCCAGAAGGCCACTCTGGCTCCCTCAGGAACCTGCTGCCTGGACAAGGCAATACCTGCTGATGCTCCCAAGCGTGGGTGCAGAGATAGGCAGTGCGTGCCAGAGAGGATGGGTCAGCACTAGAGCAAGCAATGCGAGTGTCCTCCCCCTCATGCCCCAGCAGCTGCCTCTCCCTGCTCTGCAGCTGGCCCCCAGCCTGCCACCGTGCAGGGATTCGCAGGTACCCCATGCTGCCCGCCCTCCTCCTGTTCTGGGGTGAGGGGGAGGAAGGGGGAGTGGAAAGAAGCCCAGCCCAGAAGAGGAGAAGGGATCCCCTGCCTGCATTGACCCCTGGTCCACTGGAGAAGATGGTGTGAGGCTTGCCGGGAGGCACGGCTGGTGGCTCAGCATGGGATGGAGCAAGGGGGGAAGAGTATCCTGTATCCACGGATCCAAGGGGAGGCACTTGGAGTGGGCCTGGCCCATTGGGGTGTCCCAGCTGCAGCGGATCTGTTGTAACTCCTAGCCACACATCGTCAGCAGCAGCCACTGGGAAGGAGAGGGAGAAGAGATGAGCAGGGCGCATTTTCGGCATGTCCTCACGAGCCAATTTTAACAGCTCTCAAGGAAACAGAGCCTGCAGCAGTTTTGTTTACTCATCTTGATCTTTTTTGGGTTCTTTCCCTACCCAGGAGGCTGGAGGGCTTTCTACCACCCACCCTAGGTGCCCCATTCACCCTAATGCCGTGTCCCCTTGTTTCCCACCCCACCTTCCACTGGGCTGAGCTCTCACCTCAGAAAGGTTCATGACAGCAGTGCCAGTGCCTTCAGCGTCCATGCTACGGAAGAACCCTGCAGGGACACAAGCACAAGGTGAGCAACACATCTCTCTGTTCCTGCCCTCCCTGCCCCAGGGCCATCACTCACTGAACATCGTCTCCAGCTTCAGGAGGCAGCAGACAAAGTTGTCAAAGTCCACACCCATGTCACTGTCTGCATAGCGGGCCACCACCACCTGATGCAGCTTGTTGTTCAGCTTGAAACCTGCAAGGCAGAGAGCAGTCAGCCCCGCAGGGAGGCAGGAGCACAGGGTGTAGTTGTGGAAGTCCATGCACTCACACTAAGGGTCCACCAACCCACCCAAGGAAGAGCACCGTGTCCAGCCTCAGTAGCAAGAGAGGATGCTCTCCCTGCAGCCATATATGGTTAGTTAGCTCACTGATCCACCCCAGGCCTCTGCTTTGCCAGGATGGGATTTTGCTGGTCAGAGGAGGACAGAGGCTGGGACCATCTTGCGTGCATCCCTAACTCTGAGGCTCTAGCACTTGGCACAGCTGGGATGGAGAAAGCCTGGTGCGTGCATAGGCCACATCTCACTACAACAGGTTGGCTTCAAGCATGCAATATAGGCTGGTTACACTCTTCTCCTGCTATTTGGGACAGGACTCCGACAGCAGAAGCCCCCTCCCCAGCCTCCAGCCCAGTCCCATCCTTCCCCAGACCTACCGGCTGACTCCAGAGCCATGCGCATCTCATAGGAGCTCATGGTGCCTGACTTATCCAGGTCGTACTGGCGGAAGATCGTCTGCAAAAACATCACAGAGGACATGAAGAGAAGGCTCTCCTGTGGCCTCCAGCCTGGCTGTCCCCTCTCTTTGCTGCCCCAGGAGGGGTGCTACCCCTGTGCAGTGCACCATGCCCCCTCTCCTCCTCACCAGCCAGCTCCGGATCTTGTTCCACAGGATCTGGAACTCCACCAGCCCAAGGCGGGCACTGCCGTCTTTCTGGCGAGCAGAGGATCAAGGAGGTCAAAGCAGCCAGGAAAGAGGGTGGTCCAAAGCAAAGCTACCAGATCCCAGCCACCTGAGGCGAGAAAAGCCTGGACACAATTGGCCTGCCCAATTTTTCCCCCAACCTTCCCCTCTATCCTGCAGCATCAGGAAAATAAGAGCCTGCAACCCAGCAAGGGAAGGGTGACACCTGAACTAGCTGCCATGCCACTCGCTGGGAGCGGCTGTCCTGCTGCTGTAGGAAGCACATTGCTGTGCTGTCCTTGGACCGAAGCTGGGCTGGCCTGCAGCAAAAAGGGAAGTTGTAGGGCCAGGCTGGAGAAGGGCTCAGTGGTGCTCCTTGCCTGACCCCTCAGCTGCATGTCCTTGTGCAAGCAGGACACCGGCCATGGCTCCTGTCACTTGACACCTCTCATCCACAACAGCTGGACAGGATGGTTTGGGGGAAAGAAGCCCAGTAGTCCTTGTTCCCTTCCAGGAGTGCCTCAAAGGCTGGGTGGCACAACAGCACATCAGGCTGGGGAGTCTGTGGGAAGTGAAGCTTTTCCTTGAGGTGAAAGTAGGAGGTATGGAGTGGGACCGTGCTGGGCTTTTGGTGGCAGAGCCAGGGCCCAAGCAAGCAGAGGAAGTGATGGCCCTTCCCAAAAAACCTGTTCCTAAAGCCTAAGAGTGTAGGGCAGGTGGCCCGGAAGCCCTAAGGACCCCTTCCTTTCTTCCCCTGGCTGAACAGCTTTGGCACTGCTGGAGAGCCAAGCCCCAGCTCCAACAGAGAAGTCTTGTTTCTGGCAGGCTGAGCACCAGGAAAGCTGGCCCCAGCCCACAGCACCAAGAGGATACATCCATCAGGTTGACCATGTTGCGGCAGGAGTCCAGGCTGAACCCATCTGTTTTCAGATCTTTGTCTGAGGAGAGAGGTGGAGGTTGAGCAGATGCCTCAAAACCCAACCTGCTGAGCAAGCCTGGGCTGCCCAGAGCAAGGGGTGGGAAGAGTAGTGCTTACGTCTAGCGATGACTCTGTTCAGAATAGTCCGAAGCTCAAAGACACTGATTTCCATGTCCTGGAGCAGAAGCAGAGTTAGCATCACCCCTTGCCTGCTCTCCACCCCACTTGTGGCCATTGTCCCCCTCCTGCCTAAACATCTCTGCCTTACTCACAAAACATGAGGACGCCATTACATTTCTTGCACACCCAGAAGAGTTTTGGTCACAGCTGGATGCTCTTTCCCAAATCTGCCCCTGTCACACCATCCCTGCGGGCAGCTGGGCTGAGCCACAGCAAAGATGGACTTGTCTGCAGGATGGGACTGAGTGAGCATGGGGTGGGCTGGAACTCCCATGGCCAGGGGTTCGGTCCTGTCCCCTCCCCTCCCCAGGGGGCCTTCCAGAGCTTAGTGCAGCCGTACCCACCTCCCCTGCCAGCTGCTGGAACATGTTCTTGAAGCTGTCCTCTATGTCATCCTCAGTTATTTCCTCCTGGGGTGATGCAAACCAGAAAGAAGAGGTAAGTGATCAAACCCAGGCTCTGCCCTGCCTCCCAGGCTCAGTAAACCACAGCTGGAAAGGAACTTCTTCTTTGTTCCTCTCACTTTTGTTAATGCCCACGCCCCCATCACCCCAACCCTGCCAGCCCCCTCCAGCCACAGTGACATCACAGATTCAGACAGCAGCCCCCTGCCTGTGGCTCCCCCACCCAAGTCCCACAGCCTCAGCACCAGCTGATCCAAAGTGGTGGCTCCTACCTCATCTGCCAGCTCTGCTGAGATCTCCTCATCCAGCTCCCTGGGGCAGAAAGGGGAAAACAAAGTGATGAGCGGGGTCCCCAGCCAGCAGGCTGCCCACAGTGGGGAACATCCTCACGGACTGCTCAGAGACACGGGGTGTCCCTCCCAGGGCAGGACTCACGCTGTGTCCGACTGCTTCTCGGTGAAGACGCGCAGGACGAAGTCGGCCTCCTTGTGCGGTTCGAAGGTGGAGGGCACGATGATGTACTCGCCGGGGGGCAGCCGGATCTGGTTGCTCACCTCCCGCAGGTTGATGAAGGTCTCAGACCGTGCCCGGGACTGGTTTCGCAGGAAGAAGTCCTTCTTCAAGTGCACATTCTGCATGCCCTGGGCCTGGGGGAAGGAATGTGCTTGTGGACCACAATGGGAAGCACCCACAGGGAGTGGTGGGATCAGTGTTAGCCCCATCAGGTAGGACAGCCCTGCCTTGCCCATCCAGTAGGAGCCATCCCTCTGCCCCACATAGAGGTGCCCAGCACCCACTAGCACCCTAGCCATGGCGAGTGCTGTGGAGATCCCATGCCACTGGATGGATCAACCCATTTTTGCCCATTCTTGTGCTTCCCTCCAAGACACGGTAGGCTCTGACAGCTCAGGACGTACCTCCTCAGGAACCTGCAGAGAGGAGGGAAAAGGTGGAAAAATCAGAATCCCAGTACCTGCCCCATCCCTTACAGCTGCAGGGAGCACAGGATGGGGGACATTAGCCCACAGCTGGCCAAAGCTGGTGGAAAAGATTTCCTTGAGGACTGGGGTTGAGCCTGTCCCAAGGAAGAAGCCTTGGGGCGGGCAGGGCTTACCTCGTAGACAGCAAAGCCGATGGTGTGCATGTCACCTCCCACCCGCCGCTCCCGCCGCCGGTGCTTCTGCATCAGAGCCACCAGGAAGCTGCAGGCCACCTCATCGTCCCCAGGGTCATCATCTTCTTCCAGCAACTTGATCTTAAACTGGGGGTTGATCCAGAATGTGGCTGGGAGGAAGGGGATGTGTGGATGAGACACGTGGTTTCATCAAGCTGCCAAGAGCACAGATGTGGAGGCCGGAGGTACCTGGGTGGTTCCTGCAGCCCCCAGCAGTGCTCCCCCGGCGCCACGTGCCCTCGAACACCTGTGTGTGCCATCTGCTGAGCTCATCCTTGGTGAGGGCATCGGGGGTCAGGTTGCAGATCTCCAGCCTGGAGAACTCCCTCATGAAGTCCCGGAAAGACATCCTGTGGGAGGCAGGTAGGGGATGAGGCCAGGGCACTGCTGTGGGGAGGGAGGAGAGCGCAAGTAGCTCTGGACCCAGTTAGCATTTCAGGAGAATTAAGTGACAGTAAAATCCTTTAAACGCTTACAGCTTATTTAAAGCCTAGGGCTGGCTTTGGGTAAGAAGGGATGTTTACTTTTCCTAGACGTTTATTTTGCATTTAGTTGGCCTAAATTTCCTTCAAGGGAGGAAAATTATTAACTAGATCAGATGAGAAAACGCTGGCAAGCTCTCCGGTGCTGGAAAGCCAGCTCATAAAGGCAGGTCATGTGCTTCAGGTGAAGCATGACCGCAGGATCTCTCCCCAGCTCCTTTGCTCCTTCCCAGACTGGCTGCTGAAATAGAGCAGCGCTTTGCTCTGGCACTCACCAGAACTCTCCATCCTCCATCTTCAGCTGCAGCTCTTCCCTCTCGTCAGGGTCAATGCTGTTCCACTCAGAGGAGCTGGAGTAGCAGGAGAGAGACAATTAGACAGGGACTCCTGAAGGGGAACTGAGAGCAATTCAGAGCTGACCCTCAACTCCCCTCTTTCTGATGTGAAGGGCACTGCACACTGTGAGCTTCCCCTCAGCAGCGCCCTGTGCTCGACTGCTGTGTGCGCAGTGCTTGCTGGCCTGACAGAGCGAGACTGCTATCCCTCCTGTCCTCTTACCCATCACTCCAGGCTCCAGTCCACTCCACCTGACCCCAGGGGTTCCTGATGCGGATGAGTTGTTCCTGCTGACCCCGGTAGTTCACCTGCCAGACACCAGACACAGGAGGTGGAGCCCATGCCACTGGCCAGGCTGTTATTGCTAAGGAATTGAAGCCTAATCTAGGCGACTCACATCTCTGAAGGCTGTGACAGAATAGGCATGGCCCTTCACCAGCTTCTTGAAGGTCACTGCTTCCATATCAAAGGCGCTTGTGATCTGAGGAGAACGTGCAATGGTTAAGTCAATAGGACTGAATTCATGTAGTCCTATCCCTACCCCTTCCCTCCACTGTGTGGAGAATTCTTGCTTTGCACTGCTCCAGCCAAGAGAAGTAGCAGGTAGCAGCTCCCTGTTCTCAAAGGCTGTGGACAATTTAAAGACAGTTTCCCCAGCAGAGGACCCCGAAGATCCATCAGGGAACCACCTAAACTTCAGAATTTAAAAGCCATGCTCCAGGTAGTTTGCTGATGCAAGACACGGCCAGAGTTATAGGCAGTCCTTGTCCTGCACTTGAGACGAACAGTCCCGCTGCATCCAAAGGAGCCCATTCACAGCAATTGGGCTGCAGCACCACGTGTTGTGCCGCAGGGCTGCCACACTGGCTTTGGCAAGGGTGTCGTGGTAAGAGGGCAAAGAAGTAACCTCCCACCCAGTGTCCCAGCGAGGGGACTGCTGAGACAGCCTTGCCTGCAAGGCCTCACTTCGGCCAGCGCTGTGGCAGAGCCCTGGCTCATCCTGGCACACACTTACGTCGATGGAGCAGCCCAGCAGGGACCCCCTCTCCAGCGCCTTGCGGATGATGTGGCCCATGTTGCGCGGTGGCCGCTTCAGGTCGTACATCTCTGCCACGCCGCCCGTGAAGTCCTCGAAGCCCTCGGTGGTGCTGCCCCCCGAGAGCGACTCGTAGCAGCCGTTCAGCCTGAGGGGCGCATGAGGAGACACGGAGGTAGCGCTCTGCTGCTGCCCAGCCACCCAGCACAAGCAGGGCCAGCGACAGAAGAGACTCCCTTCCCTCCACCCTGCACAGTGAGGTACCCCGTCCCCCAGCCCCCCACATGCCCACCACGGGGGTACCCACTTGGCATAGGCCTTCTCCAGTAGAGCACTCCAGAACTCGGTGCACTCCGCCGAGTGGACAAACAGAAGTTCACCATCCTTGGTGGGCAGCTGATCATCCACAACCACATCCACCCACTCACCGAACTGCCAGATCTGGGGGGTGAGGAGAGAGTGGGGTGAGCTCAGAGCAGCACATGGCTTGCTCATCCCTAGCCCAGAGGGATGGCCTCAACCCACCACCCTTGCTTCTGCCGCAGCCCACCAGCTGCGGAGGGCCAGGAGCTCCCAGCCCACCTGGAAGTGGAAGATGCCAGCATAGTCCTCCTGGAAGCTCTGTCCGTGGGGCACCACGCGGTGCAGGAGCTCCTCATTGAGCGTGAGGGAGCCAATGGCAGCCAGCAGCCAGCAGTCCCCTGGGGAAGAAGAGGAAGCTGGTATGAGTACCCATCACCTTCCTAGCTGGGACAGTAGGTGATGGATGTTTAGGAGCCCACGGTGTGCTCTCCTTGCAAATGTTTGGGGCTCCCCAGCCCAAAAAGTCCATGGAAAGAGGTCCAGTAAGCAGAACTCAGGGATCCAGGCTTGCTCAGCCTGCCCACAGAGAGAAGTATTAGCTCAAGGCAACAGGGAACAATCCTCCCTCACCTGGAGCCTGTGTCCAGAACACCACACACAGTCAGCACCAACAGCCCCCTCCTGCAGCCATTTATCTAGACCCTCCCGCAACTCATTCATATGACTGCCCTCCACATCTCAGACAGCAAGTTCAGCAGCAGAATTACACTTTGCATGTAAAAAGGCCATTTTATCAAGCAAGCAGTTTAATGCTGCTGTCCCAGCTTCTCAAATTGCAACCAACGCCACCTCACTTTTCCTTCTGAGTGATCTTAACCACAAGTGCTGCTCCAGGCCAGCACTGTGCATTAAATTCTTCGCTTTGATTTCCTTTTCTCTTTTGCCTTTGAAGCCTTTCACACCTTACCCTTGAGCCTGGATAACTCGTAACTGGGCTGTGGTTTGACAAAATGCCATTTCAGAGTTTTTAATGACCAAGTGAACACTACCACAGTGCTTCAGGCTGTTATGCACTCCAGTTGCCACCTCAAGTTTGTCCTAATTACTGGATATGTTAAATGCAGTCAGCCCTGAAAACAGCATGCTGTATGTGCTAAGGTATACAGTACTCCCAATCCAGTGCCCTACTTGCTCCCAGTCAGGACAACACTCTTCGTGGTACCAAGATCTGTTTCTGATGACCACATAATCCCAGTTATGCTAGCCTACCCAGCCCATTAACACTTCTCTCCTTGTCTCAGTGCCTTTGCCTTAGGAGACACCCCTGGAGAAATGACAAATCATCACTTGTACACCTCTCGATTCCCTCTGCCACACCACACTGCTTCGCAAGCACTTTGTCACCACCACCACCACCACCTCAGTTTGTTACTGCTATGCAGCTGCCATCCCTCACCATTTACCAAAGCAGGGAGCTCTTTGGAGCAGCTCCTGGCATTGCTGTCAGGCACGGATGCACTCAGAATCTCTCCTGATCTCGGCATGGTCAAGCTGTGCACACATCAACTCATTTTTGTGGAGCCTTAACCTAGAACCACCAGGAGGCACAGGATGCTCCCTGACTTGCAGCTTCCACCTCACCAAATGGAAAGGGCCAGCCACCCAACCCTCCCCCGTCACTACTGTCTGGACCAAGGTCCAGGGATGAAGCTTCACCACTCACCCAGAGCCCCCTGGCAGATGTCCGTCCGGGTGGCACCGCCAACAATGAACTGAGGGTCATCCACTAATTCCTGCAGAAGGGCAGAATCAGATGCTGGTGAGGGATCTGGGAAGGGCCTGGGCTTTAGCAGGGCTAGCACCCACTGCAGCTCTGACTTGAGAGAAATGGTATATGGTCCCTGCGAGATGTACCCCACCTGCCCTCTGCTAGGGAAGGCTGCTTGACTGCAACCCCAAGGCCATCACGGTAAGTCAAGACAAGATCTTCTGCTGTAGCCATGGGAGGACACGGCTGGATGACATTCCCCTTGCCCTCGTGGCACCAGGAGATATGCACTCTCAAAAGCCCCAGTTACTGAGGGTGACACGTCCATGCCATGACATCTAGAAGCAACAACACAACCCACCTATTTTGAAACCCACAGTCTGCTGCCCAGAGAAAGCAGTGCTTGCTAGACACAGTGCATTCCTGAGCAGACACTCATGGGGAATGGCCCTGGGCCCTTGGCAAAGTGGCTCTGCAGCACTCCAGGGACTTTGAGCACTGAGGGGTGCCAGGCAGGGCCAGTCTGCAGCTCAGCACACCACATCAGTGCAGACGTGCAGGGTAGGGATGCCAGCCCAGCCTGAGAAGAAGCAAGCCCAGCACTTACCGATGGACGCTTCCACTCCACTCCTCGTGTCTTGCTGGAGTGCGGCCCCAGCTCCTTGAATCCAAGGGCAGAGGGGCCAGCTGGGAACTGGGGATCCCTGAAAAGGGTGCCACTCTCAATGCACTGCTGCTTGAGGGTCTCATAGTCCTGGTTGAGGTACTTGATGGCGTTGTTGTGCTGGCCGAGCCCCTCGGCTCTCAGGCGGTCTCTCTGCAGACGAGCAGCCATCCCGCCAAAGGGCATCATAGCTGGGCACCAGCACTGCTACCTTCCGCTCCACTCCCTGCAACAGAACACGCATGGCCAGGCTGAGGCAGGGCCCGCTACCTTGCTCTCCCCTGGGGATTTCAGCCATCACACAGAGCCAGGCTTGGAGGCTGAATCCCCAATTCCCCACGGCTCCCACAGCAGGGACCTTCTCCAGCAGCATCGGCCTGGCACAGTGAGCCCAGAGACACACGGAGCACCCCAGGGTGGGCACACACACCAGGAGAACCTCCCAGACCCCATCCCCAGTAGCAGCCCCGTTCTGAACCCTGTCCTCCAGCCCGGCCATCGCAACCCCGCTGTCTTTAGGGGACACCGAGCGGGCAAAGCAGCATTGAAGGCTGGCTGGGAGGAGGCAGCCCCCCAGCACCTAGGTCATGGGTCCCGTCCCGTCCCCGCTACGCCAAAAGGCTGAGCCCGGAGGAATTCCAGACGCTTTCCAGCCCCGCCAGCCTCTCCTCCCGGCGCTGCTTTCCGGGTTCTTCCCTCGTCCCGGCTCCTCCTCACTCGCCTCAGCCGGGAGGGCGTCAGCGGCCGTCCGCAGCTTCTCCCACCTCCAGGGGCCTCTCCCTGTCCTTTTCCCTCTTCCCCGAAAGTCACCCCGGCTGCCAGAGCACTGAGTCAATAGGGCCGGGTAGGGAGGAGCCCAGCGGGGCGCAGATAGCTCTAGCTATGGGGCCAGAGAAGGACAGGGAAGGAAGAGGCGGGACGGCCCCTCCCGGCACACACACACAGGGAGGATGACTCAAAGCTCGTCGACCGCCAGTGGAGCAGCCTGCTGGGAGACACCGGGAAGGGGTTACGGAGTGCGGCGGAGCACCCCGGCACCAGGAGAGCGGGGCAGGACAGACACGGCAAAGCCCCCACCCCGCACCTTTCCCTGCCCTGGCCATCCTCCCGGGGGTTTGACCAGCAGTACGGCCAGGAGCTTCGCCCAAGCATGGCACAGCTGCCAGGAATATCTGGCCCCGCAGCCCTGCCCGCTGCGGTGGGCAAGTCCCAGCTGCCCTCAGGCCTGTCCAGGCACCATGGCAGCAGCCAGCGCTCACACCCACCGCACCGCCCGGGCTGCACGGGGCCTCTGGGGCCGTCTGATCCAAGCCTCCATGCAAGCAGTGTCACCTGCAGCAGGGCCATGGGGCAGGTGCCACCACCACCAGCCCACCGGTATCTGCGGCTCACCCTGCCCCGCTCCCCGGCCATCTCAGCTCCTGCTTGGCAGGGCTGGTGCCGAACACTTCAGAGGTTTCTCCATGCGAGAGAGCGGAGTAGTCCTCGGGTAAATAAGCCAGGAGGCAGCAACTCCCTCAGAGTGGCAAACTCGAATGCCAGTGCTGGCCCTCTCCCTCCCCAGCACCCTATCCCAGGGGAGCAGGGTGCAGCCAGGCTCCAAAGAGGCGGCTTTCCTTGTCCTGAAGTGCAGTGATAGCCAAAGGGAAGGCAGGCAACAGTGAAAAGGGTGCAAGCTCTTGGCACATGCATAGGGCATAAACTTGGCTGCTAACCCGTGTGGCTGTCCTAGCCAGAAGCTTTTCATAAGAAAAATCCACTCCTCCCCATCACTCTGCCTGCTCTGGGATGCTCTAAACCCACTATCCTTCTCCAGGGCAGCGCCAGCCCTTCTCTCCTCTATGACGGTCCCTACAGAGCTCCTCCTACACCTCCTGCCCCGCAGCCAGCACCCTGGCAGTCTCTCCCAGCGACAAGGCACTCGGTGCCTGCAGAGCTGGCAGGATGGCTCCTCCAGTCCCAGACACTGCCCAGAACACAGGGGGCCTGAGGGAGGAGGAATCCCAAGTACAGCTGCCCACACTGCCTCCAGCCCCCACCTCACAAACTCCCCAGCACAGCCTGACAATGGCCAAGGACCTTCCCCTACCCGTAGCCCCTGACGGGTTCCCTGCACCCTTTCCCACCCTACCTACCGGCACCGGACATGGCTGCGGACACGGGGAGCTGTGTGCAGACACGGGCACCGTACGAGTTATTCTTAGCTCTGTGGCTCAAAATACTCGGGGAGGCTGTGCTCAGTGGCAGACGGAGGTCACGCAAGCGCAGAGCAAAGAAAAGCATTTCAGACCCCAGAATGGGAGAGGAACCACATGGGTCTCTAAAGCAATGGGGTCAGCTGATGACACCTCCCCAGGCTGATGCTGACGGACGCTGCAGGTCCTCCACGGAGGAGGAAGGGGTGTGATGAGACATGCCAAGCCCCCAGGGCAGTTTTCCACCACAGGTGACACCCAACTACAATATGATGCTTTCTAGTACTCGAGGCACCTCTGATCCCTCCCAGGTGGGAGCAAAGAGACACACTGGTTCCTGCAGGGTCCCTGACACCTTGTGCACTTTAGCGCATACTGCGAAACCCTAGGGCAGCATCATTGCTGGAGTCCAGCCAAAAATCTTTGCAGACCTCTGGGCTGCCAGCTGCTCTTGCAGATCAACGGAAGTAGGGAGTTCCCTTCCCCAAAACCAGCCCTGAGACACTGCATCCTGCCGCATACTCAGCTCGGGGCAAGGCGCCACAGCTGCCCATGGCATCCCACAGTGCTCAAGCAGCTCTCAGGCCCTTTCCAGCCCTCCGGGTGACAAAGATCCTCGTTTCCCGCAGGCTCCTCTTTATGTTACCGCATCCCTTTGACGGGATGCGAGCTTGGCTTTGGGGTCGGCAGCGCATCCCGGGAGGCTGCGGTATCCAGTTTACTCGCCGCCCCGACTGGGAAGCCTCTGGGTCTCTGCGGATGAGTTACCTAATGCATAAATCCCCGCGGACAGAAAGGGGATGGGAGGGATAGGCAAGCCTGGGTAAGCTTAGAAAAACAGAGGAAGCAGCCGGGGAGGGGGAGACGGACGGACCCGCCGCCCTGCCCGCCCGGCGGCGGACTCCCCTCTGGTGCTTAACCCCATGCTGGGGGTCGGATAAGGGTGAGGATGGGGGGATGGACTTACGGAAGCTGCTGCCGCCACCGCCCTGCCCGCTTCGACTCGGCCCGGCCCAGCCCAGCCCAGCCCGGCTCGGTACGGCCCCGCGGAAGGTGGAGTTTCGGCGGGCAGGATGTGCGAGCAAAGCCGGGAGGGCAGTGGGAGGAGGAATTAAAGGAGCAGTGACAGCTTGCAGACACTGGGAGGGGACTGATCGGGGCTGCTGGTGAGGTTCTGTCTGCTGTCACCCTCTCCCAGCTCCCAGGGATGATGGGGTACCGCCGGGATGGGCGTGCTCCTTCCACCATTGTTCTGAGGAAGGGGTTGGATGCACACGGAAACCAGGGACGGAAGGAAAAGAGGAAGCAACTTTCCCCTAGGAATGGATTTGCGGGTGACTCCTCCACACTGCCGGCACCCCAGCGTAGCTGGATGAAGCTCTGTATTGCAGTTTGTCCCCAGGACTTTTGGACCTTCTGGTGCCACGACTGAGTACGGAGGTCCCAGCGGTCACGGTCAACAACGCCGCCACCAGCTGCCCCGGCCTCTCTGCGTGCCCCGGCTGGCACCCCACCCCTCAGCTGCCCCTCGCTGTTCGGTGCCTCTCCGGGCAGGTCCCACTGCCCTGGGGCTTTCCACAGCCACACCGGCGCTGCCCCTGCGTGCCCTTCGTGACTCACGGTGCAGCTATGCTGGGTGGTGCTGGTACCAGCAGGAATGGCCACAGCAGGGCTTGGCACGGTACCATGGAGCCCTGTGTGGTTCAACATGGCTTTGCCTGGCATAGCACGCTTCAGCATGGATTGGCACAGCTTGGCCTTGTGTGGCTTAGCTCAGCATATCTGACATGGCCTGGCCTGGCACGAGCAGCTCAGCTCAGCCCTGTCCCAGGAAAGAAGCTCTGTATTGCTATTCTTCTGCTGCCGGGGCTGAACAGGGTGATCCTAATGGGTGCCACCAACCCTGGAGCTCCTCCTCCTTCCCTGGTGCCAGTTTGCAGCTGGGGAGGCTGTGCCCATACAGCCTCCCTGCAGCAGCTGGCATCGAGCCTGTGGGAGCCCAGGCCTCATAGGGCACCTGCTTTCTACCTCACCCCACCTTTCCCCAGGGGGTAAATCCTTCCTAAGCAGGGAGCAGGTTGCACATGGGGCCAGGAGCTGTGTCCCTTGCCTGAGGGAAGGGCAACCCGAACATTTAAAACCAGCTGTAGCATGGTCCTGCTGCTGCACCCACAAGGGACCAGTCCAGTCCTGGCCAACACCCACTAGAGCTGCCCTGTCCCTATACAGGGGACTCTTACAGGTGGCTTGTTCTGCCCACCCTAGGGCAGAGGAGGCCTTGGGGTGCCCTGCTCCGGGTTGTTGTTAAGGGCTGCTCCATCTTTTTCCCAGCCAGGCTTGCCACAGGCTGGAAGCATAAGGGGGGGTCCCTGCTGGGGTCATTATTTAGTTCTGCACAGAATTGCAGGCACCACTGTGCTTTCAAAGAGCAAGAGGCCTGTACTGCCAGGGCTTGTTCCTGCTTTGGGTTTGTGCTTGTCCTTGTGACCCCGTTGTCCTATTCAGCTCCTGCCTTCTTATCCTTCCGTGGCCTCCAAAGCTGCTTTCACAGCTGACTCTCCTGGGGCAGGAGACAGCTCCTCAATAATCCTGTCACAAAGGCTGTCCCATGTCCTTCCCCCCATGCTTGGAAGCAGTTTCCCTAAAACACCTGCAAAATCCCTGTGCAATTTCCTTGTTTCCTTCCCTCAAGCTTTCCTTTGCAGTGATGGCTGCAGGGACTTGGCAGCAGGCATGTTTTTTCTTTCAGTCTTCTGTTCTTTGTTCTCTGGCATTGCCTCTTCCCTGTCCTTTGGCTACGGGCCAGAGGGTCTTTTGTCCCCTGCTGAGACTGGGACAGAGCTGGGGTCACTCGTCCGTCTCTGAGCAGCCCACGGCAGGCCTCGCCTCTCCATTGTGCCATCCTCCGAGCAACGGCCCCTGTGCACAGCGTAAGGAACACAGCATGCAGCAGTCTCCTGGGAAGCACGCCAGATCCAGCCAGCACAGAGCAGCCGGGAGGGTCCTGGAGGCTGGCTGCTTGCTGGCTGCCCCAGCACTCAGCGGGTGGCTGATGTATGAGCAGCATCATGGTTTGGGAAAGTGCTTCTCTGTGCTCCAAGGGTCTAGCACGCCTCCCTCTTTCCCAAAGGCTTTAGCTGTCCACCCAAACCAGGCTCCAGGGTTTGAACTGATATGGCAGGAGTGGCTATGTAACTTGCTACTGGAGCAGTACGGGTGGGCTGACATCCAGCATGAGGCTTCCAGTGAAACTCCCCTACCACATCATTCCCAAACCATCTTCTCCATCCCAGTCCCAGTGCATGCAGCTCTCCCTCTACCCGCTTTTAGCGGCAAAGTCTCTGCTGCCTCTGCAAGTCAGAGGGAAAGCCATTCGTGCTGGGAGAGCCTGTGAGCCGTAGCTGAGTTCCTGGCAGCAGGGCACGGCTTGCGCTCACACACAACTCCCCGCTCTGCCTTTTGCACCACGCATGCTCCTGCAGCCCTGCAGCAGCTGGGGTCCTCTCCTCCCAGGTCCCAGCCCCCAACCCACTTCACGAAGAAAAGACTGCAAGAACAATAGCTCCTTTTTTTCATTTTTTCTTTTTTACACAAATATATACAGGGTATTATACACATCTCTACACAGACAGTGCCACTCAGAACACACAGCTCTCTGTGGGCAGGGCCCCGACAGCTGCAGAGGCAGCCCCAGAGCACGGCCGTACCTACAGAGACCATAGCATCCCAGCCCACCTGCTGGACCAGGAGCAAGGGCAGTAGGTGGGTGCGAGAATAGGGAAGCAGGATCAACATTCCCCCTGCCCTAAGCCTGAGAGGGGACTGGGAACTCTCAGCTCATGTGCTCATTTCATTCCCGGCCACCACCTGGAAGGGACGGGCAACTCTCACCATGCACCTTCACAGCCATGTGTGCTCCAGCCCCAGCCGAGCCCTGGAAGCTGGGGTGGCCTGCCCTCCCCGTGCACTGAAGACCTACATCTCTTCTCTTCCATCCACCCTTTTCTCCTGGGATTCCTACAGAGGAGGTGTACAGGAAAGTCAGCTATGTCCTCCCTGGAGCAGCCCCCCACCTGCTCTCTGTGGGTCTGGCTCCCTTCCTCTAGTGGGAGGCACAGGGGAGAAAAGCTGTAAGATGTGACCACCGTTCTCAGCAGCGGAGGTGGGCGGCGCTGACACTTCACTTGTTCTGGTCTATTAAAGTGCTTGGAGCTCCAGGGCCAGCACGGGTGATAGAAAAGGTAAATGACTGTCCCCTTTCACCCGGCCCCTCAGGCCTTGGATTGTACAGCCCCAGGGAGCTGGTGCAGCACCCACAGATGACAGGCAAAGGGAGGGTGATAGTGTCCGCAATGAGCACCAAACAGGATGGTGGCAGGTTTTGAGGGAAATAAATATAGCTAAATAGCAGAGGGATTTATTATTTTCCTTTACATTTTACACAAGGGGAGGGGGGAAGCAATTGAGGGCAACTGATACTGACCAGAAACCTCCTCACAAAGTGTCTTTAAACGGGTCCGTCCTTCATCCATGTGCCAGGGGCTCCAGTCCACTTCTCCCACCCATCCTGTTCCCTGTCAGCCTCTGGGACACAGCTATCAACAGGGAGGGGGCAAGGGCAAGAGGTAGGAGAGGAACAACCCCCCTCTCAGGCTGGGTGATGGCAGGGGAGCCTACACCAGTCAGGGCAGGTGAAGAAAGTCAGCATAGCCCCATGAGGCTTTTGTGCTCCTGAAGATGGTGGTCTTGGTTGGAGAGGGCTCCTAGGGGCTGCTCTCCCATGGCTCGCTCCCTCCCTCCCTGACCACCTCAGCTGGGGGAAGACCCTCCAGCAGCTCAGGGAAGGAAGCCCATGGGGCCTCACTGAAACCAGGCAGTGCTGATCTTGCAGGGTGTTGAGGGCCTGTAGCCTGAGACCCTTTCTCCCCTCTCCCTAGCACCCAGGAGACCCCCACACAGCCCCCCCCACCCCCAAGCCTGACCCTGCTGTGCAGACACAGGGCAGCAAAAGGGGGGCTGCAGTACCACATGGGGGTCAGGTTGATTTGTTTGAAAGGGGAGTAAAATGTGCAAAGAAAAATGCCACTTTAAATGATGCTGCAAACCCCTGCCTGTGCCCCTGGGGGAGGAGGGAACAGGACCTGGGGGAGAGGCTGCCTGCGCCTCCTCCTGCCCACAAGAAATGCCCTCAGCACCCCTCACTCTGCGCGTGCCTGTCTAGCTCCGTGCCCCTTCCCCGGCATGATGCCACCCTTGACCACAAAGCCAGGCTGTCACCATCACCACCCCTGTGGTGAGGGGGAAGCCTGTCACCACCCCTGGGCCTGGACCAGCTCCTGGGATGCCGCACCAACTGGATGCTGCAAGCGGTTGAGAAAGGGCCCAAGCAAGCACAGGGAGAAGGTGCAACAGAAGCAAACCCCACCCTGGGTGGGGTTTCCAATAGACTGACCGAAGTTTTTCATTTATCACCTTTCCGTAAAACTAATAAATTATTAGTGTTTCTCACCAGGAGGACAGGGGATAGAGTTACCTGCTCAGAAGACCCCAAATATTCCCCTTATGCCCCTTCCTACAAAGCACCCAGCTTTGCTCCTCCCTGCAGGTCCAGGGCAGCACCGCAGGGGTTACTCCCAGCCTCTGGGAGTCTGGGGTCCAGGGATTCGTTGAAGAAGGTAGCTAGTAAAGAGCATGCCTGCCGAGCAGCCGGGCTGGTGCAGGGGTGGAGGGGCAGGGAGATGGAGAGCTTGCAGCAGGGCCCCTGCCCTCACTGAAGGCAGCGGCCCTGGGGGCGGGAGGGCGAGGGCAGTAGCCAGCACCCTTGCGTGCCTCTTCCCAGGTCTCCGTGCGCACAGCCTGCCCTGCTCCTGCGCCCCCTTCCCCTCCCGCTCTTCGAGGTCCCTACTGGTGGATCTCATTCTCTATCAGGCTGTCCTCACACGACTGGAAATCTGTGTCATTCATGCCATCTGCGTTGATGAGCTCCTCATCCTGTGATCCCTGCTCCTCCGACTCTGTTGCTTCGCCCTCCGGCGAGGAGTCCTGCAGCACTTGGGCGATGTACTTCTGTCAGGGCCAGGCATGGGGCAGGCCAGGGGTGGGGAGAGAGCAGAAACACATGTGAGTCTAGGGAACTTCTCCAGGAAGCAGAGCACAACACACTAAGCACCATGCGTGAGGCTGAGCGTGGGGATATGCTGGGAGGACAAGTAAGGGTCCAGACTCCATGGAATGTTCCAGGAGAGGGGTAAGAGTGGGGCTTGGCCCTGAAACACTGGATGTGTTTCAAATCCCAGCATTCTGTGACAGGGCACCTGGGCTGGGAAAGAATGTGGCTTCTCAGGCTCTTTGGAGCCCACGTGAACTGGAAGACTGCACTCCCTCTTTTGCTAGTAGATCTGAGGCTATGCCTGCCTCTAATAGGGATTCTCCTTTAGAGAATCTGGGGGGCTCTGCTTTACCCCATCTCTGCAGCCCTGTGTAGACCCCCACTAAAAAAACCTTGTGGAAGGAAGCAGTTGGAATGAGCCAGTGAGCCAAGGTGAAGTTCACAAAACCGACTGTGGGGTCTCAGAATGTTGGACAGGGGAGAGAAGAGTCCCAAAAGCACTTCCATGGCCTTCAAGGCAATGTCCACGGAGACCCCTTTGTGCTGGCACTAAGACAAGCCTGGTGGGTGACAGCCTCTGCTGGCGTGCAAGCGTGCAAAGATGCAGAATGAGAAGAGAGACTGACCCGGCTGGATTCACTGTCCCAGCCGAAAGAGAGGTGGAAAGTAAATGCACAGCATCTGAGGAGCAGCGGGACAGAGGGGTGTGTGTGGGGGTTACACTTCATCACCCAGAGCAAGTGAGTGGCACAGTGCCCAACAGTTGCCTCCCACCCTCACTGGGAGGATCCAGGTGCTGACTCAGAAAAATGAGAAGTGAGGAGTGAGGTACTCAGACAGGGAGTTACCTCCCCCTTTCCAAACTCAGGTAAGGAGTGTGCCAGGGCACACAGATGGGGACAGTGACTCACAGCTGATTTGGGACCCGGCAGATTGGTGGCAGGTCTCCCATTCTGCCTGTTGTCCATGGCATCCACTTCTGCGTGGTCAATCTGGAGAGGAAAGGAGAAATTGAGACTGCCAGGGCAACACACTTGCTGTCCCACCTCAGGAGCAGCATCCAGGCAGCAGGGACAGCCTTGGGACTATCCCCTCTGTGAAGCCAGCGTTGACAGGCTCTGCTGAAGAGCAGGCTGGGACCCCCCAGAGCCCCTGCTGTTTTGTGGTTGAGCTGTGCTACCAAGGAGAAGGGTCCTGCACCCACCATTCCGCCTCACCTTGTAGTTGTGAGCGCTGAGGTATTTGAAGTGCCCAAAGCAGACGTGACACAGGCAGATCACAATGGTGATCACGAGGACCACAAAGGTGAACATAGAAGTGGGGGCCAGGAACCCTGGGGCAAAGGAAAACCAAAGTGGTGGTGTCAAAAGGACTGTGACCATGCTCCATGGCTAGAGGCTGCCAGGATCAGAGCTTGGCCAGGGAAGTGGCTCAGGAGGAGGTAAAGGACTGGCATCCAAGCCCAGTGCTCACCTGTGCGCACGGTGGAGAAGAAGAGAAGCCAGAAGAGGCAGAGGATGGGGGCTGCCACTACCTGATTCACAGCCCCTGAATGGATCTTCTTGTCCAGCTTGGCAGGCAAGTAAGCATAATACAGGTTGTATCGGTCCACCAGGTGCTTAAGCAGCATGTACATGAGCCCTGGGAGAAGGGGAAGAAAGCCACACGAGTAGGGCATCAGCCTTTTTGCTAGGCTGAGAGGGAATATCTCCCCCACATCAGCCTTCCCTGCCTCCCCTCCATCTCTGACACAGGGAGGCAGAGGGGTATCGCTTACCAAAAGGGACGATGATGGGGCAGGTGATGCTGTATGTCATGACTACAGTGAAGACACACATCATCCAGGCATAAGCAGCCCCAAACTGGAACTCGTAGGCCTGGTGCTGCAGGAGGGAACGGAGACCCATCAGCAGGAGGACTCTGAGAGCTGAGCGGGTATGTGCAACACACCCAGCTCTACACACAGCACTGGGCAAGCCCCACTGCAGCACTCCCCTCCCTGGGTGCAGGCCACAACCCATCCCCTGAGCCCCGCTACATACTCGTTTGACGTTCCTCCGCTCGGCCGCCGAGCGGGCCAGGCAGAGGCGTATCATGTACATGAGCAAACCAGGGATGCGCAGCAGGTCCATGGCGTTCCCGATGAAGGCAGAGGCGATGACGTAATTGACGAAGAAAGCCCCATTGTCTGGCAGGAACACACACCTGGGGAGATGCAGCAAGAGCAGGCTGCAAGAGGTGCTCCCTCCTTGCAGCCAGCAGCTGGGAGCCCCCAGTACATTTGGATGCCAACAAGAACCACCTCCCATTGTAAACAAAGTCTTTCTGCTCAACTCCACTTACTCAAATCGCACAGCAGCTTCAGCAAGGAATTTTTTGTCGAACAACCAGCGGAAAAATACATCCAAGCTGTGGGGGAAGAAGGCAAGAAGAAAAGAAGAACCATCAGAAGCAGTGACAGACAGAAATGCACGTGGCAAATATGTAGAAGCTACTCTAGAAGGATCCAAAGCTCTGACCACAGACTGTTTTGTTCCCTCTAAGTGTGTCATCAGCAATTATGTAAACTGGACATTGGAAAAAAACAAAACAGAACAAAACAGTGCAACACTCTAAAAGGGACATAAGGGTTCCCACTCATGTTCTTATGCCTTTACCCTGATCCTATCAATATTTTTCCCCTCTCCTCTGTTTGGCCACAACATCCATGTAAGGAACAGATGACTGACTCTACAGAAGAGACTGGTTAGGTACAAGGTACCCTCCAACAAGAGATTTAAAAAATTCCTTAGGAAAAACAAATCCCATTTTCTTCAATTCTGATTTTTTGATATGAAACCACCCAATCCTCTGGCACTGGTGGAGTACAGAGCTCCACAGCTGACAGCAGGGGGACTGACTCCTCGGAAGGAAGTGCAGTCTGTTTCATGGTCAAAATGCAAACCTTCTGAGAGCATTCACCTGCCCAAGATGCAAGTTTACATGCAACAAGGCTTTTTAAATCTGTGGTGCAAACGTGTAGTCACCCAGTGGGATAAGGGACTATTATTCTGCCACTGTCAGAGGGTTTGTGTATTCTCAGGACCTGCCTGACATCACCACTGAGGGGTTGTATCTCAAATATGAAATTTAGGTGGGGTGTAGACAATAATATCATAGAATGGCTTGGGTTGGAAGGGTCTTAAAGATCCCTGACCCCACAATGTGTAAAGAGTTAAGAGTTTCCTGTCCCACACTCACTCCTCAGTTTTTTCTTCCTCACGCTGTTCCCCTACTTGGCCCCTGTTCAGCGCTAGAGCCCACACCAATGGCTGGCAGGTGATGCATCAGTGTTTCCCACAGGGCAATTCTACAAACTCTGCAGGAAGATTTGAGGCATACACCAAAACAGATGAGCACTGCTGTACCCGCACTCTCCCACCCAGCCAAGCAGTGCAACCAATTCAAGTACTGGCTTAAAGGGGGAATTCACTAGTTTTGTGCAAAATTTGGATTGCACACTGAGCACAGAGGTGGAGAATGCCTCTTTCACCAGCAGACCTTGAGCAGACTTTTCACATGTACTAATCTACCACGCCAACTTTTGCTGCATTATTTGTAACACCACTGCATGTGTCTGCAGATTGAGTCAATAAAGTCCTAGAGACCCAGTTATGTATGGTCTGGCCTGCTCTCCCTCAACCAACATTAAACACCAGTCTCCCAAGGGGATGGTGGCCAGGCCACCAGTGCAGTGAGGGAAGGATGTTATGTAAGTAAGAGAACACTCAGGGATGGACCTCAACCCTCCCTGTGCTCCACATCTCTACTTGCCTTCCCTTGCCATAACCCCTACCTGCTCAGGCCCAGCGATGGCAGCAGCAAGACCATGAAGATGAGGAAGGTGTAACACTTGTGCATAGTTGTCCTATTCTCTCCAGACCTGAGGGCAGAGAGGCTGTTAACCTTTCACTGTCACCCGACCAGTCACACAAGCTGTGCTCCCATGGCTTTTTCATCAGTAAGCACTTCCCAATGTCTAATCGAAATCCCACCCTGTCTGTTACTAGTACATGAATATGTCCCCTTTCCCTCCAGCTCATCTGAAATCTGTTATTGAGTCTCCGTTCCATCCCCCTTGTCTCACAGGCTCTGCAATCACCTTCCTTGACCTGCAATCCCCAGAGCTGGTGACACCCACCCCAACAGTCCCTGCAATACAGACCACAAAACAAAGTTTACATTGCATGTCCCATGGAGAATGTGCCTCATAAGCAGCACACTTCCAGTGCTCTGCACTTCAAGTGCCTTCTCTGTGGCCAGAAGCCAGAGTGGCTAAAATGATTTTCCCTTGGAACAGCTATATCTTACACATGGTACAGGCAGACCACCCCTGCCTGCTCACTTGAGCCAGGACTTCCCTCGCTACTAGCATTTCTCATAGTGACCAGCCCACACTCCTCCCAGCTGTCTTCTTCTGGTAGACCTATGTCAAGCTCTGCTCAGACAACCATGCTGCATAACAGTAGCTAAAGACTGGCAGAACAGCCATCCACAGCAATCCCCAGGTGCCCAAGAGGTGCAACGTAACACCATGCTTGGAGTGGAAGACAGAAGTTCAACCAGAAGGATCCAGCCCGTAGCTTTATGTCAGTGAGAAGTGTCTAGCAGCCAGTCAGCTCACTGAGAAGGTAAGAACAGGTGCTGGCTGTCCTTACCTGGTCCAGTGTGCTTCGAAGAAGGCAGAGTAGTACACAATGGTGGGCAGAAGAGCAGAGAAGCACCACAGCAGCAGGGTGGGGAAGAACTGGGTGATGATTGGGTTCTGCAACAAGGCAGAGAAGAAATCACGTGTTACGTGGTGCGGCAGCTCTTGTGTCAGCCACAGGTACAGTTGCCTTTGCTGATGCCAGGTCCCCAGCACTGCAACTGCCACTGCACCCTGTCCAGGCTCAGCACCTCCCTCATGGTCAGGCTGACAGGACCCAGGGATCAATGACAATCTCCTCTCCCTTATCCCCAGCCTTGCAGGGATGTTGTGCCTTGGGGTAGTTTCTGTGTTACCCACCCTGTACCTGTCTCCAAAGTCCTTACATTGAGGTACTCCACAGGCTTGGTGACATTGAACTTGTCCATAGTGGTGATGATGATAGCGGGGGTGGTGAGAAAGAAGAGAAGGATGAAGAGGACCACATTGATCACAAGGCAGCGGATCCACCATATAAAGCCCCGGATGGAGAGGTGTTCCCTGGGAGGGAGAAAGAGGGCATCAGGATGGTTGCACAGGGTAGAATACCAGGTGTGGGGCTTCACATGCACACCACAGCCCAGCCTAGTGAACACACTTGGGGTGCCAGCCCAAGGCTTTCCCCCTCCCAGTCAGATCAGACCTCTAGCTCAGCCAGGCTGGGCTTCAGCAAGCTCACTCAGTTACTGGAGGAGCAGATGGAAAGGGAGAAAGGCAGGCTGCACCCCTTTCCCACTAGCAGGCCCACTGAGCCCTACAGAGCTGCTCACCAGTAGATGTTCTGTGGGTCAGGAGCATAACTGACGGTCCAGTTGGAGACATGGAGGGACTCGCTGCAGGAGGAGGCTCTGGGTTCCCCACGGCACGCACAGCCCTGGCACTTACAGGCGTTGAAATCTTTGAGGATTCTGGACAAGAGAAAGAGGGACATGCTGACACAAAAGGCTGGCAGGCACAAGCCGAGGCGATGCCTTAGTGCTGCCGTTCTGATTTAAGGCAAGGGCTGGGACAAGTCACCTTCTTGGGGCAGGCAGGACCATTTGCACTCACATGGCTGTGATGGTCTCATTGTGGAAGGTGACAAAGGCCATCCCCAGAGGCTTTTCATTAACCTTCTCCTTCTCCCGCTTGTAGTCATCTTTGAGCTTCTCCTCCAGCTTGGTGTAATACTCGATGGCCTCCACCTGAGCAGGAGGACAGAGGTCAGAGGAGAGATGAGCTGGGGACCCAAGCTACAGGACACTCAACTGCTGCCCAACACCTCCAGCTCTTCCCTACCTCCTCACAGCCCCTGATGACACAGCAGCACAGGTGGCCACAGGGCTTGGGGTTGATCATGGATGGGGTGTTGTCCTTGCTCTGCAGGTTTGTGAAGTAGATTCGCCCACGCTCAGCTTTCTTCCTGAAACGCGAGAGTGGAAGAGAAGGAAGAAAGGAAAGAAAGAGGGTGACTCATAAAAGCTCTGTAGCACCAGACTTGAGGGGGTATCAGCAACATCAGCCCACTCTGCCTTTTCCCCCAAAATAGAGGTTACCTCTCTGCATCAAGGAACATCAGCCGGGCAACATCATAGCAGGGACGGGCCTCCAGGACAGTGCAATTGGCATAGGCCTCCCTGTGGATGAGACGCATCAGTTCATCACAACTGGCACCACAGGCTCTACCCCTCAAGCAAACTTCAAGTGTTCAGGACTTCTCTCCAGCCCCGAGAAGAGTGTCCAGGGCTGAGTACAGTGATGCATACCAAGAGTTTGCAGGGGAGCCTGCAGGCTCTGTCCCTTGTAGAGGATGCAAAATACAGGGCAAATGCTACATCCTTTAGGCTTTGGCACAAGAAGCCTTTCTGGACTTTTGCCCTATAGCAGCAAGGAGCCTCTCTGACCCCACACTCCCTTCTCTGTCTTCACAGACTTGTGGTCAGAAGGAGGCAGAAGAGTTCCCAAAGGGTAAAAAAGCATTTCTTTTCTAACCATGGTGCTTCTAAACATGGTCCCGACAGTGAGATTCTGACAGAAGAGGAACTTAATTTTCTTGTTAAAGAGATATACTTTCTACAAGGACTGTGATCAGGGCAGCAGCACAACACCCCAAAGTCACTGCTTGAGCACCTCCTGACTGTATCTCATCTGTGAACTTAACTACATCTCAAGACATGCCCTGTCCATTGCTTACCACACTGACCCCTATGGCTCTGCAAGATACAGCTGGGCATATCCCAAGGCACAAAACAAAGGATACTTCAAATTCAGATAAAAAGCAGAAAAATAACAGTGAGAAGCCCAAAATAAAGGTATTCACCGATTTTGCTCAGCTCTCTGCTCGCAATGTATTATTGCCATTCCAGGTAACACTAGTACTACCCTAATAAAAACATCCCTGTTACAGAGCAGTCTTTAGGGACACAGTGAGACTTACTCAAAATGCTTCTTGATCTTCTCTGGCTCAGCATATTTTGAGATCCCATTGATGAATAGAGTTCGCTTAACCTGGAAGGAAGAGCAAAAGGAGAGAACAGGTAGGTGTGGATAGTGTAAAAGATCAGAAGAGAGGTTGCAGCTTGCAGCAAGCCCCCCTCCCAAGACGCACGTCAGTGAGGAAAAAGGGCGGGCCCATCACTTGTAGCTACCAGGGCTCCCCCTCTCCTGCGCTTGTGCTAGTTGTTGTCATCCTGCACCCGGGTGTGCTGCTGATTGACAGGCTAGGGACTTACACTGCAGGTGCCTGAACAGAAACAGGTCTACCCTTTAGAAATGAAGAAGGCAAAAGCAGCTGGAACAACCCCTAAGGAAGAATGGGGTCCTTCCCCATGTTTACCCAGTGTAGTCCTCTCCTGCTTCCCCACAGGCAGTCACGACTGCTGCTCTGGAGGTGTTCTACCTTTGGCCAGGGACAATAAAAACAGCCAAAACACAACAGCCCTAAATTCCTGTGGAAATTGAGGTGCTCAGCTTTCTCTCCAAGGCTACCTGACTTGACCACGGGGCATGGGAAAATGTGCTTGGGAGAGTGGCCAGATCCTGCTCACCAAGTCATCCTCTTTGTATCGCATCTTGGAAGTGTGCCGGCGCATGCTGTACACTGTCAGCAGCAGGTACAGGAAAGCAAAGGTGGTGTGCAGCCACAGCAGGTTATTCCTGTCACAAGGGAGACCACAAAGGTCAGTGCAAGGTTGCCACTACAAGTCTGTGTATGGCTGGTCAGGCCCTGAAGGCACTGGGGCCATGAGTGTAATCAGCATAGCACACAGATGCCCTACAACCAAATTCCAGGAGCTCAGCCTGGAAATTGGAGCAGGGACAGTAGCCTCACAACAAGGGCAGAAATACAACCTTCAGGGAGATGAGGCTCTGCAGCAAATGAACATTTACAAAACACCCTTTGAGGGCCTCAATTATCCATCCCACCCCTGCCCACACATACCCAGACTTCAGGTTAGCGATAGTTGTCCTCCCAAAGCTGTAGGCATTGTTTTCTAGGGAGAAAGAGGCAGACACAAGCATGTTCAGTAATACTGAGTGGGCTAGAGCACCACTAGAGTGAGCTACAGCAAGAGTATCACCTGCAGAATACCTAAAAACCCAAACTACACAGGATGACCCTGTGGATGCACTACTCTCAAAGTGAGAGAGCAGTTAGGGTTTGTCTGTGTTAGTCCTGTCCTGCCCTCCACTGCTACCCAGTGGTCTGGAACATGGTGTTGAAACAGATGCCCCAACCCAGCCAAAGACTCCTTGTTCTCACCTAGCAGGTCCCCTGAGAAGTTGACAGGTAACACGATGCCCACGGAAAGCACACCCACGACCACCAGCAGCCCAATGATGTGCCTCTGGAAGGACAGGTAGTGCACTGCATCACCCCCGCATTTGTCCCGGATCTCATCATCCCTGCCAGAGAGAGAAAGGCTGTCAGGCAATTTTCTACATTTCCTCAAGTGCTGGGAAAAAGTACAGGGTCACAGCTGCCCTCCTGAGCTGAGCACACACAGCACCCCTGGTTCTGCCCTACAGAGCTGTAGCCAGACTCTGGGTTTGGGAGCCCAGCACTCAGCCTCGAAGCAGCCTGGGCAGAAACCTGCCTGTGCAATGGTTACCCAGCCCTGCTCCCCATGGCCCTGCCCTCTGTCACCCAGGAGAGGCAACTGAACACACCTTTTACCCTTCAGGTGGGCCTTGCCTTCCCTGCTGAGATACAGGTGCTGATACTATCCCACAGCATTCTGAAGAGAAGTGCTTGGGAGATTACTCCTGTGCATCATCAAACTGAGGGCGTCTCCCTGCCTTCTCCAGTCCCCTTCTCATAGCCATTCCTCAGACAGCAGTGGCCCTAGCAAGAGTGCCAGGGAGATGAGTATCTTTGCAGAGCAGTGGACAGTGTTTCTGGAATGGGACTGAGTGGGGCAGCCATGGGCCTGGGTTCTCTCCTCTGTTACAGACTCACTGTGTGACCTTATATTGACTTTAGGACTCCTCACGTAGTCCTGTGTCCTCTCCAGAGGACACACTTCACTTGTGCTCTTCAGAGAGGGGGCTGCAGCAAGGGCAGTGACTTCACGCAGCTGTACTGCACTGGGCGTCCCAACAACCCTACACTGCCCCTCCTTCCCCATGTGGGTCCCCCATGCAGGTCCTGGGGCACTTACTTTATCCTGAAGATGGCTGTCAGCCAGGAGCAGAAACCCTGTGCAAAAAGAAAATAGGACAGTTTCACATCACTCTGTGTTCCTTTATCCCAGCTCCCTCCTTCAAAGGTTCCAGGGACCAGGCTGGTGTCCTTGCACCTCCACATACTTGGCTCAGAGGGGACAAACCACAAGCACGCAGATGTGCAGAGCCACAGATGGGCCAAGGTAAAGGAGGTGACAGTGCTACTCCATGGAGCACAACACAGGCTGGACTCTGCTGTGTGGCTGTCCCCCACCAACTGGCAGCTCAACCTTCCAGGCAACCCATGGGCTCCTGGCTAATATGGAAGCTCTCCAAAGCCTAGGCAGACCCAGAAAATTCAGCATGCAGGTAATTTAGCCATCATGCTGGACAAGAGAAGCTCTGTAGGGACTGGGAAGGTAGGCTGGGCCAAGGCAGTACTCCTCAAAGGACACCTGGGGGAGCTTCACCCTCCATCCATCACACCCATTATCCTCCCCTTCGGCGAAGAAAAAACTAGTAGAGGTAGACCGCAGTGTGAGGAAGAGCTGGCAAATAAGTATTGTTTGTAATGCTGACAGATGTCTGTTAAGCCACAGGGATGTAGAGCCTATTTATTTAAGCATGTGTCTAAGAGCCGCATAGCTTCGTGAGCTCTATACCACACTTGCACACTACAAGATGTGGGACTTAAGGCCCAAGAATGGGCAAAAGTGCTTCTTGTGAAGAGCCCTTGGTTCAGCCAAGCTGTGGGTTCCTGGCCCCTCAAAGGCAAAGCGTTTGACTCTTGCAGCTACTCACGTTGTCCCTCTGGTCGAAGTCCACAGAGCTGGAGACGGAGGTGAGGCGCTCGTAGCGGTCATGGTTGTCAGAATGCAGGGCGGAGGCTACGCTAAAATGACAAGTGGGAGGTGAGGGAGAAAGTTAGAAGATGCGAAGAGGCAGCCTGGCCAGGAACCAAGAGCACCCAGGGGATGAGAGGTTAATTCAAGTCAGTTTGCACCACGTGAGATGGAGAGAGGTAAGATCAGAGGTAGCAGTAAAGAGAGAACCCTCCTCAGACGGCATGCTGAGCCTGCCAAAGCCCATGGATGCTACTTGTTCAGCACCTTCTGAAAGGCACCCATACTATATGGCAGTCCCTGCAAGGAGAGGCTGGCAGAGGCTGCCACAGAGGAGAGGTGAGGTCTGTTTAGCACAGGATTTAGACAGCAGAAAGAAAGCAAGAACTGGAGGCTGCCACAGCCCCTCTGGCTCTGGCACAGCTGGAGAGGCACTGGGAGCAGCTTCTGTCCTGGAGGACCTCATTCATCTTCAGGAAGAGGAAGGAAGGAGTCTGGTGGGCTGCATCCTGCTACACCAGTCCTCCCCACCCTTAGTGCTTCAGTGCAGGAGGAAGAATGCAGCTGCCTGGAGCCAGGCTCAATGCAGCCTACTTCCCAGCCTCAGCTGAGCCTCCAGCCTGGAAATCCCTTGAGCAGGAGCAGGGCAGACAGCTAGAAGTGAATGTCTCCATGCTGAAGGACAGGAAAGCAAAAGGGGTGAATATCATGGACAGCTTTACTCCAGCCAGAGGCAGGGACCTAGATGAAGAACCTGCAGCAGAAGCATCCGAGGCTGACAATAGCCCCCGCTACAAATAGAGGCAGAGGGCAGCTGGAAAAGGAGGCAAGAAAATGGTCCAGAGACCTAAATTAAATAGCACTTGCAAGATGACAACAGCAGGCTGGGATCTCGGAGGTGCAAGAAGAGATATGACTGATCTGAAAGCTGGAAACAAAGGAAAAAAACTGAATAAAAATATGGTCTCCCTGTAGTCAGTACAGGCTCAAGATGGGCAAGAAAAAAGAGAAACAGCTGCTGAGAGACAAAGGCTAGAGAGGAGGTGGATGACACTATGGGAAGGAGAACAAGCAGAGACCCTCATGAACATTCTGAAGGAAAGTGGATGAGACACATGGCCTCTCTCAGAGCAGAGCAGCACCTGCTGAGTCCTCAGTTCCTAACTGGAAGTAACAGAGACGGAAGAAAGGAAAGGAGATTAGCTGAAGGTCAGGGGACTACAGCAGTGCAGATTAGACAGTGGCGTGCAGCCTTGCCACTGCGCAGCCCAACACTGCTCTGCTGAAGGGACAGAGACAGCTTTGACCCAGCTCTCAGACTTTCAGCTCTTTATAATCACAGAGGCCTTGCAGCTGGGCCTCTTGCACAGGGAGCAAGGGTGAACTTCTGCTGAGGAGAAATTTGTGCCCTGAGGGGAGCCCAGCAGGATGACACCATGAGCTTTTGGCTTCTTGGTAGTGAAAAAGTAGAGGGCAGAGCAGAAGCAGCATTGGAGGGCACAACTGAGAGGAGTGTCATGTTATGAGATGACCAGGATAACTCAGCTCCGTGCAGGGGGATGCAGTGACAATAATCAGGATGACCTGAAGTGTTGAGAAGACAGAGGATGCAAAACCTTGCCAAAGATGGAAAGCTGAAGAGGAAGCTCCAACAGCACCTGCACCTGGATGGAGACTTTTTAAAGCAGAGCACTGATGGTGAAAGCAAGACTGCCCCAAATCACAAGATTAAGGTGGGACCCTGCATGATGCAGGTTTGGTGGAGGCCCTGCCAGGAAAGGAGAAGGACGGGGTCTGAAGCACAGCTAGCCTCAGGCCAAGGGAATCACAGGCTCCAAGAGGGCAGGCCAGGCATGCCACAGAAAGGGCTTGCTGGAGTGAAGCCAGAGGTGGCTGAACGGGTGGCAAGCTCCACAGGGCTCTGTGATCACTTCCCTCATACACAGGGGTGCAGATGGGTTGCTACGACCTCCCAGTGCAGATTGAGTTGAGACTGCTGATAGCTACTGCAAGCTCCGACAAGTAGCAGGACGAGGGCACTTGCTGGTTCTCATGGAAAGGGAACACATTAGAGGAGGATGCCCTCTCCTGCAAAGAACAGTGTTGTACATTCAGGGGCTGGGAGCACCAGGTGACATATACGTGTTCCTAACCCACCGCCTGTCACTGCACCCCCCAGCAGAGAACAGCTGGGATGGGAATGTGCCATTAGCCTTGAAGGAGCACAGACAGAATGAGACTTCCTCACTGAGTTCTGCTGGTTTTTGGAGGCTTCTGGCTGCTAACACTGTCCCAGCTCATGCAGTAGCTTTGGGGGTGGTATGTATGGTGTGTGTGAAGATTGCTCCAGCAAGCTCAAACGACAAACAGGAGCAGGAAGAAGTGGCCCCCTGGAGAGAGACAAGCACTTATGAGGATAAATGAAGTGGCCACCCCTAAAAAATTCTCAGAGCATAATGGCTCTACTACCTCTCCCTTACCCCCCCCACAAGATGTTAGCAGTGAAAAGTTGCCAGACACACCTGAAGCAGGGCCAACCACTAGTGAAGCACTCAAGCATGAGCAAGAGGTCCCCTCCGTGCCATGTACCACAGCTACCATCAGTTCTGTTTTCACAACTTCAACTGCTCTGCTCCTGAGGGCAAGGATCAGCTGCAAAAACAGGCACATTCTTGTACACCCTTAAGGCAGTAGCAGGCCCGTGCTTTGCAAGTGGTGAGGCTTTGCAAGTGGGAAAAGGAGGCTGCAGCTTGCTGCCCTGGCCTCAGACACAAATCAGTGTGGCTGGAACGACCACGGCAGGATGTGCACTGATCATCCCCTCTGCAGCATACGCCAGCCAACCAGTCAGCAAGGCATGGGCAACGGTCTTTTCTCAGGCATAAAAGCAGCAAGAAAGAGGTAAGAACAGGGAGGACAGTCCATGGCAGGGCTTAATGGGCAACACCAGACCCAGATGCCGAAAGATGCTTTCAGCAGCACTGAGACAAAAGGATTCTTCTACAGGGGAAGAGAGAAAATCAAAGGTGCTGCCTTGCTGGGTGGGGGTTTAGGTGGCAAGGGACAAGGGCCAACAGTTGCCCCGGTCCCAGCAGCCTCATGGGGTAAAAAGGAAAGACAGAGTAGTCTTGCCAGATCTTTGTGCACCTGCCTACCCTTATGGCTGGCGAGGGAACAACTCTTGTGGCAACCTGGCGCAAGAAGGACCAGGCAAAGTAGCCTCCTCTGTACCTGGGTGACCTGAGTGTACTGTGGGCTCAGGCAAGAAGGTATGTTTACTTCTGTCATAAGGCAGGATAGCTGGACACAAGCAGATGCAGCACCCTCTGCCCTGGTCAGGACTCAGAGCTCCCTGGCACTGCTGCTCTCAAGAAGCATTTAAGGGCTACTAGGGAAAAACCAGGGTGCATTCAGCTGTGGTAGTGGATGACACAAAGGGGAGGGAAAGAAGAGCACAAATCCACCGAGAGACACAAATTCATGCCCAAACTCTCAGCCATTTAGATTAGTTCAGACGCAAGACAGCTGCAAGAAAAAAGGAGAGAGAGGTTGTGAGCAAGAGAGAAGAAATGAGACCCTGAAAAAACAACATACTATTCCCGCTCCTCTCTTTCCGTCTCCCAGCGTCGGCGCCTGGGGGCACAGAAACAGAAAGGGACAGGTTACAACCACAAGAGTAGGTGCTGAGTTCCCCTCTTTTGCAGGGAACTATGCATCCAACACGGCTCCCCATCATCCTGAAAAAGAGAAACCTGCCAATGATCAGGCTGGAGAAGACCTTCCTTCCAGAGCCCAGCAACACCTCAAGTCACAGCAATCTGGAATACCCACTGCTCCAGGGGCAGTGCGCTTTGCTGCCAGCTGAAGGGAAGCTGGCTTCACTGGGAAGGTGACCTGGCTCCATACCATGGACATCGCAGGGAGCTCCTGAGTGACAGGGTCAGGTAGGAGAGACTATTGGGACTGTCTGGCTGCCATGTGAGCTCCCCTTCCACGTATCTCTTCCCCACCCAGGCAACAAACACACATGCATCCCCCCTCTCGAAATTCTCATCCTACCCCACAGATGAGTTAAGCAGCATGGGCTCCTCCATGCGACCGCAGTCCCACTGATCCACAGCTCAATCCATAGCTGTCTCTGTCCCTGTGCTTACCAGCTCTCCCTCTCCGAACAGCTGGCACCCCTCTGCCTTTCTGCCTACAGCCACTGCTCAAACTCCCTTACGCCCAAGGTGCTCAAGCATTGCCTCCGAGAAATCCAGCCCTCTGTCCCCACTGGAGGCTAGAGCTGTGCAGCCCCTGTGGCTTCCTGCCAGCACCTGGATGCAGACTGCTTCACCCTGCTGCCCTCTCCCCATTTACATCTCCTATGATTATTCCTTTCTCCTTGTTTCCCTTCCACTACCTCTGTACAGTTGATTTCCCCAGCCAGACGAGGAAAATACAGGCAGATGAGCGAGAGAGCTACTTATCTAACCCTATCCGGGTCTGCTTATTTAAACCAGAATTCCTGGTTTGGTGCTGGAAGAAAACAGCTCTTTCCACTGTTGTGCAGGGAGTGCTCCCTCTGCTGTGGAGCTGCCATCCCCAACCAGCCCCAGCTTTTGCTGAGAGACACTGTAGCCCACAAATGCATTGGGCAGGAAGGATCCACACCCAGACCAATTCATCAGCACCTGGGATGTGAGCTAAGCTTGTGTCAGCACAGCAGTACCACACCTGGAAAAGCAGCATACTACTCTCAAGTGCTCTTAACAAGAACTGCATCCAGCAGAGTCACAAAGACACCTTCAGAGGCTTAACAAAGCCTTTACTGTGGCAGCCCTCACCCTTCCTGCGACCTCTTGTTCCTCTCCTCCCTCCGTCTGCTGTTCCTGTGTAAGGGCCCCTGCACATCTCTGCCACTAAAGGGACCACAAGTGATATGGAGCCAGCAGGGACCACTCCACATGTTGGGAGAAGGATGCTGTAACAAAAAGGCCAGTAAGCAGAGATTCCTTCCTATTCCTGGAGCTCAGGGGATACAACTGGCACATCTGCCTCTCCTCTCCAGCTGCTCAGGCACACAAAATGGGATTTATCCCATTTGCAAAGAAGGGCACTACCCATATCTTATTCCCCTGCCGCTCTCCTGTTCTTACCTGTCAGCATCAGTCACCAGGGCCAGGCGTCCATAGTCCCACGCAACTTTACGCAAAATTGAAAAGACAAACAACAGTGCCTGAAAGAGACCAAAAGAGAAACTGTGAGAAAAAGCATTGTCCAACTCTGTCCTTGTCCTCTGCATGCAGAGCTACAGGAACAAGGTGGGTAGGAGGGGACAGAGTCCTCAGTTAACAGCACACTGAGACCACAGGAAAGCACAAGTTCCTCAGGACTGTTAAGTCAGACTATCTGTGGGAGGCAGAGGTCCAGGATGCAACACACAATAGCTAAGGTAGCCCCACAGGATCAAAAGGCCCTGAGGTTCCTAGAAGTCTGAATTATGGCTATATCATTTGTGGTCCCACAGCTTCTAAGGAGGAACATGCAAAGCCATTGGGTGGATAAAGCTGCAGGGAACTTGGCAACATAAGTGGGAGTTTTGGGATGCAGGACTGACCCAACATCAACCCTATCCTTATGGCTGCAACACCCTTCCATGGGGCTCAGTGTGGTGGTATTGGAGCTAAGCCCATAGTGTCTAGGAGACATGATCAGGGCCAGAAAGTCAGCCAGCAGCAAAGTCAGGGATGGCATTTGGGGCCCTCAACCCTAATCATCTGATCAACATCCTCGTTTCATGGTTAATTAGGGGAGAAAGTGCAGAAGGAACAGTAGGTAGACTTACGAGAAAGCACATAAAGTCAAGGGCTAGGACGGTGGGCACCCCACCGAAGGGCAGCCCCTGCAGCACAGTGCTGCGGATGCGTGCACTGTAGCAGTAGTCCTTGGTAGTGCTGTTGTTGTTGCATGTGGGAGTTTTGCAGGGGGCCCCTACTGAGCCGAGGGTGGCGATGACGTAGGGAAGCATCTCTACAGCTTCATCGTCTTCCCTGGGGAAAGGAGAGAAAGAGCTGGTTAGACGCGCACCAGTTCGATGACAGCGTAGCCCCGTTGGAGTCAGGGGCCAACCCTGCCTGCCAGCTCGGGCTTCTCTGTGCTACAGGATTTTCCCAGGACGAGTGTCCAGGGACAAGGTCATCTGAGAAGCCTCCCGAGTTCGGTGGTGCTAGAAGAACCCATATGCTTCAGCAGCTGTGGTCCCACCAGGCAGTCCCAGAACTCCCTTCCTTGTTTGTCCGCTCTCACACTATTTAGGTGCAGCTGTCTCACAGACTACTTTGCTTCCTGAGAACACGGTGTCTCAGCTCCCCCTCCTCAGCAGGGAAAGCATTTAGGTACAGGAAAAAGTGAAAGGGTGGGGTGGTGGGGGCATGAAGTCACGTCTGGATGATAAAAACAAACTGCTATAGGACAGTTGCTGCATCATGATCCCACAATTTCCTTTGCCTGGCTGCATAAAGCCCATTAGCTTTATTAGGCTGAATCATCACCCTCTCTTCACTGCGGGCCTCAGTATCCAGCTCCCAGGGCACCCATCAGGGGCTGGTCACACCCCCTGCTTGTCTTCTCTCCTTCCTCTGACTTGGATGCCATTTAGATGCAACCATATAGGGCAAAAAGGAGGCCTAGGCTCTACCTTTTAGCTGGTCAAATATTTTACTTATTTCAGTGCCTTCCCCAAACTGTTACAAGACCCACAGTGGCATGCAGGTCAGCATCAGTTCTTGGACATGGGGAGGTCCTCCTCCTGTGCAGAGCAGCTCCACAAGAAACACAGAGATAATTGTGGTAGCAATGGATAAATGCAAATTGAATAACTCAGAGAAGGACACGCTGACAGCAGAAACAAAACCACTTTTCGGAACAGGGGTGAGAAAAACCCATCAGTTGCAGAAGGAACAGTGATAACAGGAAGATCTATCTAGGCTTTTGAATCCTCTTATCCAGCATCCACAAACCACCTCAAATCCTTCACTACTACCATGAACCACGCAGAAAGGCTGGATAGCACAGTATCACTTCTGGGCAATGCCTGGTGGTTTTTTCCCCCCAGAAATCCATCCCTCTGGGCTGGGCAAAAGAGCCATCGCTTGCCCAAAGGATGAGAAAGCTGCCAGCACCACTGCCCTTCAAGCTCTGCATTGTTTGGTGACATTAGCAGAGGGGGTGCAGGGCTCTTACCTCCAGCTCACGGGTATAATCCTGGCTATCTCCTGCCTGGCTGCAGAGATTTATCAGCATCGCAGCACAACGCTAGCTGGATAATGACCACAAAACGATTCGCTGCAGTGACCTAGAGAGCTCCGCTTCAAAGTGATCCCTCCCAGCTCAGCTCGAACGGGTGCATAGCTGCAAACCAGCTGAAGCACCGATGACAAAGGGCAGCCTGAGAAGCAGAAGCCTAGCTGGGTACAGGCACTGAGAGGGGGTCAGCCAAATTGGAAAAGCCACAAAGCAGCCTGTTAAGACATAACTCACAGGTACAGAGGTGGAGCAGGGCTACCTAGAACAGAACAAGGGAGCAGAAAAGCAGGAGAAAAACAAGCCAAGACTTGAGATCACAGTTGGGAATAAATTGGGAAGACAGGATAATTCACCCTGGCTGAATTAACTAGAGACTTGGAAGCACTAGGGGAGTGATGGGAAAAAATGATGGGATGAGACTCAAAGGAATATCACACACTTTGGAGCATGAATGGTTACATCCCTCTGTAAATGCAATCTAGATGAACTAAATGAAAAGAGAAGTATCTCTCAATCCTCTTTTTGGGAACCTTGTAAACTTTTAGGTTGCATATAGTATCTTGCAGCAAGGAGTTCCAGATTTTGAGTAAAGAGTACGATCCTACTGTAACACCACAGGCTTGAGTTCTCCTTGTATAGTGAAAAAGGCAAAGAAGAAAAGCATTTGTTTTTTCTGGACCTATTAAGCTCACTACTAAGTGCTCTCTCCTTCCCAGGACACAAGATGTCTTCCAGCTCCAACTACTCTCCTTCACATCCCTAACACACCCTGTCTTCTGACCCTATGGAAAGGTGACCAGAACCATACAAAACATCCTGGGTAGGGGAATGACCTTGACTGCCAGAACAGCACCCTTATGCTCTCAGCATCTCTCCTTATACTACTCCTCATGTGGCTGAGCACGATTTACTTCTCTGATGGCATCTTTGTGTATTGATGAAAAGCATCTCTGTCATCAGCCCATAATCCCACTGCCCTGAGTAGCCAAGGTAAATTAGAAACCAGCCATGTCCCAGAGCAAATCATTCCTTCCAATACACCTGGCTGCATGCTTCTCATCTTCTCACACCACTTCACTACACACAGTGTTACTTCGGAGTCACTTCCTCCTGACAAATCTGAATGACTCCAGGGTATGGGCAGATTTTAGGTACCTTCCTGCACATTACCTTTCCTGGGTCATTAGTAGGGAAGGACCTCGTCCCTCTGGTCTTGTCACATTAAAATTGTTCATTCACTCTTTGGCTTTATTTGTGGAACCTCAGCCTATTTTTGATCCAGAACTCCACATCTCCTCTAGCAGACAGTCTTCTGTGAGAAATTTCAGAGGTGTTCTGAACATCCAAGCAAGTTACACAAGTTTGCCAGATGCTACCTATTATTTTACCACAGTATTGAAAGACTTGCAACAGATCAGGGAACTATGATTTTCCTCTACAGACACCAAACTATTTAACCTCATACCTGCATGTTTTATACCCCATTTTTCCAGCTGTCTTTCTTAAAAGAAATGACGCTCATATGCTCACATTGCCCACAACCCTACCTAAACATTATTTATACAAACCATTACATGATGAAGACAAATTTTGCAAGCCTATGGGTAATCTAAGACACATTTCAGAGAGACAGGTCCCAGAGATATATTTTTTCCCTGAAGCCTAGAGGATGGACTGGATATAAACCTTCCTAGCCTCTTCAGTAACCCAGCCAGAACACCCAGCAATGGAAAAGATGTGGCATATGCCCAAGGCTTACACTGCCTTTTCATGAGCTGAGTCAGGAGGCACAGAAGCAGTCCACACCATCCTTAGGTACACAACCTCCCACCCAGCTGGTAAGCACAAGAGGCTCCCCACGGAGACAGAGGTGCTTCAGGTGTGTGGGAAGGTGGAAAAAGCTCACAGGAACGTTTAGAGCACTTGTGCCTTTCTAGTTCTCCCAGCTGCAAGAACATCTGGCAGCAGGCTAGAGGTGACCTGCCATTCTATCACTTTGGGTCAGACTGACCAGGGTTCTTCTGCGGTTACACCACCAATTAGGCAACTAAGAAAAATGTTTTGGTAACCAACTCTGCAATCTTCATCAATAGTGCCTACCTAGTATCTTTCACCACAGGCCTTTCCCAGGAGTCTTTCAGCCAAGCAGGAGACTGCCTGGTTTTCCCAGGCACAGTGCAACCCATGGCCCTGGCAGTATCTCTTTCCTTGCATTCAGTTTGCACCTTGGTCTCAGATGCTCACTCTCTGCCCCCACCCTCAGCCAGGCAGGGCACGCTCCACTGTGTCCTGTGCTGCAAGGTGCAGGGCTGGCTCTGGAGGCAGCTGATGTTGGGTACAGTGTTTTAGGCAAAGCACAGGCAGGGAGGAAAGGTGGTGCTTGCAGCAGGCACAGTCTTATGGTACACCAGCACAGTTCCCAATTATGAAAGGAAATCCCTTCCAGCAGTGTGAGAGGGATAAAGGTATTTTTCTAGCAACATCTGCTCCCCCCACCTCAAATACACACTGAAGGCAGAGGTGGTTTTGCAAAGCTTTCTGTTCCAATCTCAGTGTCTCCCTCTAGGGAAGGATCCTGCATGTTTCCTTACACCTTATGCTGCCACCACAGGTAAAGGAGCATCTTTGACAACACAAACTGTGCTGCACTGGAGCACAGTTAAAGGTGCTTTTCCTGGTCCCTCCTTTGCCTTGAAGGCTGTAGGTCAGGGTAAGCTTGGCTCAGCCTGGGCTGAGATGCTAACATCAGCATAAGCTCCTTAGCCTCAAGAGGCAGGGTGCAGGGAGTTGGTGGGAAGCTGCTGTGAGGCTGGAGTGGTGGGAACGAGCTCAAGATAGCCAAATCCTTTCCTGACCATAAGCATGGCTTGTCACCACACAATATAGCGGGGCCAAAGACACAGTAAGAGCAGGACATCAAACCAGGTTCCATGCAAGCCCCAGAGGCTTCCCCTCCTGCACTCTGCATAATTAATGCTGACTTCCTCAAAACAGCAAAGGCAGACTTGCCAAAAGGCATTTTCAGCTCTTACTCTGCAATATTGGACTCCATCCCCTTCTCTATTAACAGTAGGAGGAAGGGAGAGAGGAAGCTTCTCCCATGTCCAGAGAAGCCTGTACCCTGCCCCGCAGCATAGCCCCTACATCCCCAGCAGGACCAGCATGTCCACACTGTCCCATGTTTCCTCCAACACGTGTCAGGAGCAGAGGCATACAGCTTCCTACCTGAAGTCCCTAAAGCACATCCCACCTGGTCCTGCAGCCTCAGCTTCTGCCTGTTAAGCCCTGTACAAACACAGCCCTGGGAACTGCTGCTCCTAAGAGCCTGGTGGCCTCAGCAGGGCAGGGCAGGACTTCTCCTCCTCCTTGCCTTTGTCCTTGGCCTGCAGGTCAGCACCCAAATGGCAGCCAGGCAAGCGTCCATGCTCCCATCCATCCATTGCAAAGAAAAAGAAGGAAGAAGGCAGAATGAGGCTGGGAAGGCCAAGATTACATGCCTTGGTCCTTCACTGCTATGACTCTGGCTGCAGAGTGTGCATCAGGACGCTTATGGAGCCATCCCACAGTCTGGGCAGGGGGTGACACGCAGCAGAGATCTGAGGGGCTCTTGCAGGCAGGGGATCAGGAGGTGCCTGCTGAGGAGGCTGCCCGTCCCACACTGAACTCAGCTGCAGCACTGTAAGGCCAGGGCAAACAGAAACAGCACTGCATGTCTTCCCAAACAGAGCATTTCCCATTCTCACCAGCTCAGCCTAAAGTCTCTGCCCCTCATACTCAGCACTCATGTCCTCTGCCAAACCCCTGGAACCAGGGGGAAAGAAGAAGGAGGAAGCACTGTGCTGGGACTCAGGCAGGAGTGACGCAGGAACTGGACAGCCGGCTAACCGGCAGACAGATGCACTGACACAGGCAAATGTCTGTGTTCTTCCAGCCACACCACTGATGTCAGCCAGACACGAGGAAGAGACCTGAGAAACGCCTGCAGAAAAATATAAATCAATAAAGCGGATGCTTGAGCTCACAGACAGAACGACGTAAGCACACAAGCTACGTTGATTTGTTTTCTCACCACTAAATGTTAATAACTCCATCTGTAATTAGAACAGCAAGATTGTGCTCTGGTAGAGACACATTTGTTTATGGAAATGTGACAGTCTCACAGCAGGCTGGAGGTGCAGAGACAGGCAACCGGAAACCAGCAGGTCTGGAGCTAGAATACCAGATTCCAGATTAAAAATAAAGCAACCCAAACCTTGTTAAGCCTCTGGGGCATGGCATTCAGGGAGATGAGGTATGCTTTGGTTCTCAGACCCAGAGGGTGCTGTGGACATGACCTGTACCTTTCAGACCTGCTCCTCTGGGGTCCTCTTGGTCTCCCAGGTACCAGAGGTAACCCACACTGTGACCCCAGGGACCTGAGCCTAGAGGATGTGCCACCTTGAGCCTCTGCCTGCCAGGGCAGTACAGACCTGCCTGCACTGGGTACCTGGGGACCCTCACACAGCAGCTAGCACCCAAGGCTGAGGGAGCCTTCCCACCCCCACAAACTGCCACCTAGGTTACCTGCACCTCAGTGGCAAAGTCCAGCAGAGCTCTAAGCAAACTGCTTGCAGCCACAAGCAGACCACAGGAAGAACAGTCTGACTCTGGTAAGCAAGCAGGGAATAGCCTCAGGACAGACAGGGAGAAAGGGGCTTACAAGTCAGCTCAAAGCCTTTCCAAGAGTACAACAGTTAAGAAAGAGGGAAAATATCACTCTTGCTGCAGATACAGCAGTGGGAAAGGTGTCCTGCACCATGCCTCAGACCTGGCACAGAGCATTCAAGCAGCTGAGGGTTGGAAAAGTGCTGACTTGCTGGGTGCAGTGAGGAGGAACATGATCTGCAGGCCAAGGGAAAAAGCATCAAGAAGCAAATGTGCTACCGGTGCATTTCCAACAAGCCTGGGCAAAGCACTGACAAGCACACAACAGGGATTGGTCCTGTATCAGCAGAAAGGAGGAGGGCTTGCCAAAGCTCTACATCTCTTTGTCTCCCTTCCATCTCCTCCAGTCAATACAAAGCTCCCTGCACACTTCACATCTATGAATTAGCCAACTAGACACCAGGACTACAAAGCTTTGATCAGGCAGGCTTGGCTTCTTCAAAGCAAAAACTAAGTGCACCCTTGCCCTGGGTCCAAGGTCCTTCCAGCTGGCTTTGCACCAGACCTCAAATATCTACCACCAAAGGGCATCACATCTTTCTTTAGTGTGTATCAGCTCCCAGTCCTGGTGCTGGCATGTACCGTCACTGTCACAGCCAGCCCCCCCCACACTGCTTGGAGCATCATTTTGTGGTGGCTTGCACACTGCCGACTGTGTACATCCCCATGCTCAGGAACCCCTGGTGCTGCTCCCAGCACAACTATAAGCACTGCAAACCACACAAGTAACCCTGAGCTGGGATGATGCCTGGCAGGGACGGTAGTACACTGTGTTACAGTGGGGAGCATTTGGATCCATGTGAAACCTAGGTTTGAGTTTCATGATGGTCAGGAACTTGTCCATTTCACAACTCAGTCCCTTTCAAAATCACCCAGGATAATCACAGAAGCCATGCCTTTGAACATCAGCAAAACACTTCATGCTGCCTTCACCCACTGGAAACTCCCTACCTTGCTAAATGATATGGATTTAGCTAGGCCTTTTTTATGCCTCTTTTTTACAGGAACTCCCTCCAATCTGATGGTAGTGCTTTCGAGTCATATGGTGCCCTGAACATAACGTACCATGCCAAGAAGGGCTGTATCACAGCTTGAAACCCAGTGAGCTGTGGTTCATGCTCTTCACATCAGAGCTTGCTAATCTGTCCTCAGCCTAAGAGCAATTTGGTCTCTCTGGCTCTGGGTTTTGCTCCCATGTTGCACGTCCCACACTGCTGTCTTCCTGCCTCGATTTTCACATCCCTTTGGACTGGGTGCTCCTGGGCAAGGGGTGTCTGTTCCTGCCTGGCCATCAGGGAAGGGCTGAGGATGGCCCTTTCCCCTCCAAAGAGGTTTGGTGGAACAGTGACACCCACACAACACCATGATGCAGTTCTGCTGCCAAGGCAGCTCGAGTGCCTCCAGCTGGCTACTAGGAGCAACACAGCCATGGCACCTGGCATTCCTGCACCATGAAGGAGAGGTCCTCAGTCCCACCTTGTTTGCCTACTGACAAACACTGTGGAGTCTCAATGCCACACGGACATCCTCAGTGGTGTCTCATAGGGACCCATCCATGCGTCCCACGCCGGCATGTGTCCCAGCCCATGGCAAGGGCCCATCTCATCCTCTGCCATCAAGAGAAAGCCCAATCTATCAAACAGTTCTCCACCTCAATCAGCTCTCAGTTTGCACGGCAGAATCACAGTCACCCTGATTTACAGTAAATTTTGAGTGTTTCATTAGTTACCAAATCAAACACTTAAGTTCCAAATATATCTACCTGTCACTTTCCCTTCAAGCTCCTGGGCTACAAATCTCAGCAAGATATCAAGTTTGTCTACCAGCTTGTATTTTATAAAGGAATACCACTTACTGTTTGGCTTCCCTTGTTTCCTGTAGGCATATGCTGATAGTGATCTGGTAAACACAATAAACCACTTGAGTGGCAAGACTGGCGAGGCGCTGGACCTCCCGCTGTATATTCTGCAGAGCAGCGGCCATACTGCAACCAAGTCACATGGCTGGGAGTAACTCCTAGATAGCAGGGCTTTCTCACCTATCGCTCAACACCCCCACAGTAGCAACTTCACCAGTTCCCAGGAGACTTCTAGCAAACACAAGGATGGAGACTTCACAACCTCACAATACCAGTAGTTTTCAGCTTCTAGTTTATGGATTCCAGTAGCACAATGGCTGTTCTTCGAGGGTTGCCTTCTTTATTATCTCCTGCATGTCTATTATCATCATTCATACTACCTGTGTATGGCCTGCACTTTCCTTACAAACTATCTGTGAGCCTGCCCCAGGCTAGCTCTCTCAAAATTCGTTTTTTTAAGTGAGAGTGACTATTCATACAGGATCCTTACTGCACAAATACCACTTTGGTTTTCAAGCACTGTTAAGGAGAGCTGTTCAGGTGCATGACATCTGGCTTGGCATAAACACAAACCAGTCTCCCTGGTGATTTCATATTTACTCTGAATTTTTCCACGTCCTCCACATTTCTCAAGTGACTAAATGCCATCTTGTCCCTTTTGCACAGTGACATGTTTTTAGCAGGAGCTATGCACCTCTTGCAGCTCTTATTCCTTTTTCCTTTGTTTATCAGTAACCTCACCTTATCTTAAAGCTTCTGATCTTAATCCCCTTGTGTATAGGGGGGCACCACATACTTATTTTTCCTCAGGCCTCGTATCTGTTTCCTGCCAGTCACAGGTTGGGTATTCTTGTCTACACCCAGCTTTTCCTCTTGAGAGAAACATGCGTGTGTCTCTCATAAAACCGGGTTTCTATCTAGTCTCTCAAGGTCACATTGACTGTTTCCTTCTCACTTCTGCATGACAGAAGTCTTTACCTCTTTGCAGCACAGTATTCAAAGACAGAAAAATTTTACTCACTGGGCACAATTACAATCACTTGCCTATGAAGTATGATCAGCACTTCCCACCGCGGAAACTCCTTGGTGATGCATGTCACCAAGTAGAGGCAAGGAGCATCTCTCTGAGGAATCCAAGCCACCTCTCAGGGCTTCACAGCTGGCTCCTCAGCAGAGGCTGGCAGAACACTCTATTGCATCAGCCCGGAGAGCATCCCCATTCCTTACTCTGCAGCATGAAAGCTGCTTGAGCAGCCAGCGGTTATTGGGGGTAAGCTTCTCTCTTGCCCAGTCCTCCTGCCCTAAGCACTGACACCACCAAACTCGGCATGCACAGGATTGAGGCATTAGCTCTCCTGTTTGGTACTTCAGAAGAGCTTAATGCCTTTTTATTGGGTTTGCATGGCCAAACTTTGGTAGGAAGGGGGGTGGAGGGCGGGGAAGGGCTGTTACAGGAGTAGCTTCTGTGAGAAGCTGCCAGAAGTTTCCTTGATGTCCAGCAGAGCCAGTCCCTGGCAGCTCCAAAGCTGGTCAAAAGTGGGCCAATTAGAAATGTTGGTAACTCCTCTGCAATAACATATGTAAGAAGAAAGAAAGAAAGAAAAAAGTTATTGTGCAGTTGAAATTGCAGCCAGAGAAGAGTGGGGTGAGAACATGTGAGAGGAACAAGTATGCAGACACCAAGGCCAGTGGAGAAGGAGGGAGAGGAGATGCTCCAGGCACCAGAGCTGGGATTCCTCCATAGCCGGCGGTGAAGACCATGGTGAAGTAACTGTGCCCCTGCAGGTCATGGAGGACCATGGGGATGCAGAGATCCCCTTCCAGTCCATGGAGATGACCCACGCTGGAGCAGGTGAATGCCTGAGAGGAGGCTGTGAACCTGCAGGAGGCCCATGGAGAGAGGAACCATGCTGGAGCAGCCAGTCCTTGAAGGACTGCACCCTGTGGAAGAGCGACCCATGCTGCAGCAGTTTGAGGGGTGATGCTGCCTGTGGGATGGACTCACATTACTGCAGTTCGCAAAGAGCTGTTGCTCATGAGAAGGATTCACATTAGAGAAGTTCATGGAGAGCTGCCTACTGTGGGAGGGACCCCACAGTGGAGCAGGGAAATGACTCTTCTCCCTAAGCAGCAGGAAAAACAGCAGGTGATGAACTGATCATAAATCCCCACTACCTGTCTCCCTGCACTACTGGGATAGGAGGTAGAGCTGGGGGGAAGGTGTTTTTAAGGTTTTATTTTACTTCTCATTATCCTGCTCTGATTTTGTTAGCAAGAAAATCAAGCAATATCTCTAATTTGAGCTTGTTTTGCCTGTGATGGTGTTTGATGAGTGCTCTCTCCCAGTCCTTAACTCAGGAAGCCTTTTTTAAATTCTGTCTCCCCTGGCCAGCTGTGGAAGGGAGTAAGAGAGTGGCTTTGGTGGGTGCCTGGCATCCAGCCAGTGTCAATCCACTACACCCTTCTTGAGCAATTGCTCCATAGGAGCCACACATCAGTTCAAGAACAGTGGCAAAATGGGTCCATGTGCTTAGTCCATGTGCTTAGAGCAGCATCCCTGGAGATGGTGCTTAGTGGCACACAGAAAAACCCTCCTTCACATACTGGTGAAGAAGCTTGGCACTAGCAGGGGAAGGCCCACCAGCCTGGCTCTCTCATCCAGCAGCAAACACCCAGAATGCAAACCAGGAAGCCTAGAGGGAACAAACTTCCCTCATGGGCACTGAGGGACAAGCTGCCAGGGCACTGCATGAGCTCCCGCAGGAGCAGCCTCAGTGTTGCTCCTAAAACAGGAACATCTACTTCAAATCCTGGCAGCTGCACCCTTCCTGTAACAGATAAAGGCTGATTCTTTTCCAAGGTCCTTAAGCAGATTGCAGCTTCAAGTGTTTACAATTTGCAGGCTGGGGATGTTCTCGCCTTTTCCCACCTTCCTTGAAGCATTCCTAAGGTAGTGCTTGCCTTGCAGAGCTGGTCTACAAAGGACCCACAGCACAGCCAAACACCAAAGGTCAAGGTAATCATAGCCCTGCAGCAAGCAAAATTGAGCTCCCTTTACGACTTCATGCTGAGTTGTAAAGAGATTTGGCAGCAACAGCAGAAAGAGGAAAGTCTTCAATTGTTCCTCAACAACAGCAGATATCAGCAAAGGGCTCTCACAGCAAGAGGTCTGGATGTGGTCAGCAGGCCAGGACAGTTATAGGAGACCATCTAGGAATTCTCTTTCTGCATCTGCTGGGGAAATCTCAACAGAGTCAGAGCTCCAGCAACAGCAGCACAGCCCAACCCAACCCATGGCACCGGTGCACTACACACAGGGTTGGCATGGCACCCAGTACAACCAAGTGCAGTAGGGCAACCTCGGCCACAAACATACCAGAACTAGGACAACTCTGCCAGAGGAAAAACCTTGAGGCCCTACAGCACACAGTTCCCCTTGTGCACTCCAGCAGCTAGTGAACTCCAGTAAGAGAGACAGATGTTATGAGAGACTAATTTTGAGCTCCTGCTGGGCTCTGAATAAATAACAAAGGTCACAGCAGAGGTAGATGGACATTAAACAGAGCATTGAGACTGTCCTTGCTCTGAAGTCCGAGAGATCTGTTGGACCTCACTTAGCACATCAGGACCCAGAGACATCCCAATTTATCTTCTACATGATATTTGCTCTGATGCTGCCAGAGAGATCTAATCTGGAGACAGGTGTCCAATAACCTTTACCTGATGGAAAAATGAGGGTTGAACACCTACCTATTCTTGAGTTTTCAGGCCAGCTCTGCCAGCTTTTGACTGCTGGGGCTGGGGTCTGCAGGTAGGAGTCACTGGCACATGGCAGGCTGGGGAAGCTGGGCTCTCAGCCAGCCACTAGCACTTGAGAGATGCTGATCAGGCTCTTCTTTTCAATGGTTTCGCTCCACCCCGTTGGGCTTGGCAAGAGGAGTTGGGCCTGGCTTGGGAACACAGGGAACAAAGCGCCAGTTGGGCGCTGGGCATGGAGATCCAGCAGAGACCAAGGAACACTGAAGTGGTACTTCAAGGTAAGCAGCCCGGCTCCCAGACCCACTGATAAAGGTGTGCGAGATAAAGTGGCTGCTTGGGCTTGGAGGAGGGCATGGAATTTTTGGTAAGATGCGGCAGTGTGAGCCTCATGTCATCTAGGCTCTATCTCAATGTTAGGGCAAACAAAGAAAAAGTACTTTACCTGGATGAAGCGGCTCCGAGCCACTGTTTATCCATGGAGCACAGCTCCACATAAGCAAATAAAGCCTATGAGAGTCCACTAAAGACTGCAGTTTAGTAACCTGGCTTCCTCTTCCCTGCAGCCCCAGCTCAAGCCAGGGTCTACTAAAACCACCAAAATCCTAACTTGATATCAAGGAAATAGCTTGGAGGTCACCTCAAAAAACAACGTGGAGCACACCAAACACTGCACTAAGGGCTGCTGGAGGTGAAGGCAGGAATGGCCCTCCAGCCCAGACAGACCAGCATTACTAAGAAGAATTAAGACCAGACACCTGACAGCCCCCTCAGGCATGCCAGCCAGGTGGTCACAGTATTTCCTGGGCTCTGTTGCTCCAGGTTGTGGCGCTGAAGGGAAAACAGACGTGGGTGCGTTCCATGGGCTTGAGTTTGGAGAACACCCAGGAGCAGCTAAGCATCATAGCCTGGAGCTGCTGTAAGCCAGCTCGCACACCTGGAGCCTGCTTTCCATGGAAAGCACTGCCCTAAAAAGAGTGCAAATCAGTGGTGAACAGCCTGATGGGAGCTGTAGCAGTAGCCCTGAGAGACATGCTCAGAAGAGCTGTGCTATTCCATCCCACCACGTCTGCTGCCCTGCTAAGCCCTTCCGCCTCAATCCTTATTCTGGCCACATTTCCTGAAACCACCTTTCCCTCGTAAAGCCCTTCAATCTCTGTGCTTCCACAGATGACTTCTAATATCAAAAGAAAACAGTGTGCTGGGTCCAAGTGCCCCAAACTTGGGGTGACACTCACCTCTGACCTCGTGTCTCCATCCTTATGTGAAGTCTTGAAGTTTGATGGTTATGCTGTACAAACCTAAACCCTCTGCTGGACACAGTTATCAGCACACAGCACAACAATGGCAGGATGCACTAAAGCATGCCATAGGTTTCTACCACGAAATCACATTCCTGGCTGTTTTGCCTTCTATGGAAGGGGCATCTGGCTGGCTGGACTGATGTGAAGTGCAGCACCACAGAGGCGGGCAGGAGGGGCTGTCACCCAGATAAAAAGGAGTCAGTGGACTCCAAAGAATCAGGGCACCTAGAGACAAAACCCCTCTTCTTTGCTGGTTCACAGGGGTGAACGTGCTGCTCCATACCTCACTTCCGAATGGGCACAACCCATCACATGTATTGCATGAAAAGAAACCATCCAAAGCAGTGGCTGAGGCATTTTCTTTACTGGCATGAAGTTTGCCTGGCCTTCCCAAACACATCACAGGAGCAGAAGGAAAAAAAAAAAATTAGCAGACTATGGCATTCTGAGATAAATTACTAATTAATAACCCAGCTGGGATTACCGCTTAGTATTTCTCCTAATGCAAATCTTTGGCAACTGTACAGGATAATGCTTGTTAAGATATTTCTTCAAGGATCTCCATGCAAAAGAAATGACCCCTGCTCAGAAAAGCTCCCAAGAACATACTTATCTTGAAACACATTTACTGAAGTCATCCTAAGTATATGGCTAAATTAAAGTGTTTACCCAAAAAGGGACAGACTTGAGCACTGTGCTCTGCTTCAAGCACCAGATGTTTTCCAAGACCATTCTCTGGACTCTGGCTATGTGCAGCAGTTACCAACCTAGCCCCAGTTGGGTGCCTCAGGGTAGGGGCAGCAAAGACCAAGAAGTTTAATTAAAATTTTTCTTTAATGATGAGAAATAGGTTCCTGCAGTACACTTCATAGCAACCAGTTAAATAAATGATCCTAGACCAGAAAGCTTTCTTCTCTTCCTGGGGAAATGGTTTTGCCAGGCTTGAAAGGCAAGCCATTTCGCCTGATTCTGCTTCCAAATTTCATTACTTTGGCTTCTCACCGATGCTTCAAAAATACTGCTCTCCCTTCCCAGCAAGGGGATCGAAGATCCCTTGCTGACAGAAGACATCTCTGACCTCCAGCTAAAGTCTGAGCACCTGTCATTCTTCCAAGCACACCTCTCCGGTGTGACTGTTTCCACAGCTGATGTCTCTCTGTGTGGTCAGCATCTTTCTAAATGTACTGTGCCTGAACACCCCAAGCATAGATACAACTAGAGCCAGAGGGAGAGTGGTACTGCAGCCTCCTTGCTCTGCAGCACAACTCCTTTGCGTTCTTAGCCTGAGAGGCCAAAGGGTTCTCTTTCAGTCACATAGCGGCCAAATAGAGATATATATATATATATATATATCCCAGTACTCTGTCATTCTACCTTGTCCTCTCACTTCTCGTTTCCTTCCGGCACAGCTGCCTCCCATGGTGCCCGAACTGTCACAGATGGAGGGGAAAGTAAGGTTCGTTTTGTTTGTTTTTGTTTTTAATTTTTTTAAATAAATAAATAAATACAGTATTTTGATAAGTGTCAACTGTTACAAGGTGAACTTCAGTTTTCCCATTTATATCAACAAACATTAAAACATCCTAGTTGCGCCATTTTTACACAGTGGAAAATACCCGAACTTTGTTACCAGATTTGCTGTGGATCATCAGTGTCAGAGCTTGCCTGGCTCTCAGCAAACACAAACACATAATCAACACAACCTTTGTTACCTCCACTGATGTTACAGGGTATTTTGAAAAGGTCTCTTGCACTAAAGCACTCAAGTTCCCTCAGAGCAATCTCAAGCAGCTGTATGATCTAGAATCTCCTGCACTCTTCCTGGGGCAGGCAACCTACAGACACCAAGGGCAGAGACAAACTCCATTAATGCATGATGGTGAAGAGGCTTCCTAACATTTGTTTTTCAGATTATGCATGGAAAGACGTGTGCTACACACTAGAGATGAGGCAGGAGCCTCTTGCAGTACATTTTGCTTTTTATGAATGGATAAAGTGTAGCCACACGGCCTCATTTCAGGTGCCAGTCAGGCTGTTCTGCGATGCCTCTTGCCTTCCAACACCCCCCAATCAGCTCTGAGGAGCAAGCCCAGGAAAACCCTAGGCAGCATTAGGTTTACATGGCTTAAAACACAACTTGGACAATGCAGAGTAAGGCCAGATGACCGCTTATTTGAGCAGCAGATGGAGCAAAGCCTCCTCCCCCCAAACTGGAGAGCTTTCAGACTCAGTTTGCACTTTGCAATCCACCACCGCCACCCTTCCTAGAGCTCCCAGGGAAGCCTGCTGCTCCTTCCCCCAGTCACCCTCACATTTAATACGGGGGAAGGCTGCAAAGTCAGCTGTCCCCTACCTAAGATCATCCAGGCATGCCAACTTACAGCTCCTCCTTGGATCACAGCCTCCTGCTGGGGGTAACATCACATCTCCTCCTTACACTGCTGGTGTTGGGAATGTACATCCCAGGCCAGCCTCCAGAGGGGACAGTGCCCAGCTGCCCCCAGAGCAAACCTGACAGCCACACTTAATCCTCCAGGGCCTGAAGCGGGAAAGCACAGGGATGCAGGAGTGCAGCAACTCCTCCACCCTCCCCGTCCTGGGGGGCTAGCCCCACTCCTGCTGCTGCCCTGCCCATCTCTTTATGCCCAAGACTTGCTACAGTAATCCTGCCACAGCTCTGTGAGCCAGGAGGCTGAAATTTCCCAACTGGCAGCCTGCCCTCTTCTTATGGCACTCGACCGGCATCCCAGTCAGTCTTCAAGAATCCCCATGTACAGAAATTGGGTCTCCGCTGAGGCTGTGGTGCCAGCTATCAGGCATGGCTGCCAGGGACTGACTGCTAGGTATGGTGGCAAGGACATGTCCTGTAAGAGTCGGCGCTGGGAGCTCTGGGATCAACTCTGCCACATGCATCTCTGCTGGGCTCCACCTCATGCACTCACACTGGGGGTGTGTGTGTGACTCATTTACTGCAGCTCACCAGAAATCCACAGCCCCAGCAGTGCTTTACGGTCAACACTTGCTCTCCAAGTGGCATAGGCACAGGGATGTGTATGTGTGACTCCTCAGCAATCCGTGACTGATCCCTTGCTTGGTGCCTTCTACCCAGCAACCCACTGGGCACTGCACAGCATCCCAGGGCAGTTACCCAGCTCATCTTAGAGAGGCACACAGATGCTGGCTATACACCTGCTTCTGAGTCAGGGACCATCTCAACAGGAGGACGCTGACAGCTACTAAGCTCCAAGTTGTACTCCACTGCTGCCAGCCAGCAGTATTTTAGTCCCTACATGAAACATCTGAAGACCCTCAGAGCTAAGCGTAGCCCAACACAGCCACTTGTATCTCGCTCCTTCCTCCTGAATCCTACCTGCTTTCAAGCCTCCCCTCTAATACCTATCTACACATCACAGATTCACAGAATCATTAATGTTGGGAAAGACCTCCAAGATCATCAAGTCCAACTGTTAACTCAACACTGCTGTGTTCACCATTACATCATATACCCAGGTGCCACATCCACATGTTTTTTGAATACTTCCAGGGATGGGGACTCCACCATATCTCTGGACATCTTGTTCCAATGCCTGACCACTCTTTCAGTGAAGAAGTTCTTCCTAATATCTAACCTAAACTTCTCTGGTGCAACTTGAAGACATGTCCGTAAGTCCTTCTGGCTACAATCTCCTTTCGGGTAGGTTCATGTGTCCCCCCATAGCCTCCTTCTCTCCAGGTTAAACATCCCCAGCTCCCTCAGCCACTCTTCATTAGATTTGTGCTCTGGATCCTTCACCAGTTCCCCTGCCCTTCTCCGGACATGCTCCAGCAGCTCAACATCCTTGCAGTGAGAAGCCCAGCAAGGCTGGTAGGGGTGGGAGGCTCTGGATTGCTTCTCAGGGCCAGGTAAACAAAGCTGGAGCTCAGGAAGCATCCCCTTAGCCATACCCACAGCTGCCCCTTGATGAGGGGTCACCAATGCCCCTGCATGCCTGAGCTGAACTCACTGCCCAGGTCCCACGAAGCCTGTGCTCACCACAGAAAACTCCTCCCAATATAGCACGAGTTGCCTATTTATAACATGATGTTTACTGACACGAAACACACTCCTGTTGGAAGTGGAGGACAAGATGAGTCAAGGGAGCGTGAGCAAAGGAACTTTCTTCTGTCATGGGAAGATGAGGGGATAGTGGGAGGGTTAGGGATGGGTGCTGCAGCATTGGCTGATCACCTGCAGCTCCCTCACCAGTGCAAGGAGATTCACGGGCACGCTTATTTTTTCACATCAGACCCTTAAGCTCTGGTAGCATTCTCCTGTGAAAGTGTGAGATCAGATCCACCACAAAGGAGTGCGCCAGCATCCCCCTGCAGCCTACTCCAGGCTTGGGAAGCACCAAGTGCCAGCAGGTGTTGAAGCACCAATTTCACATGAAGGGTCTGAAAACCTCCCGGCAGTTCCAGGAACCCTCTTCCAGCAGCTCAATAAAACACTGCTGGTTGCTACAGTGCTTTGATGGGGCCTCTTCAGGCAGTGCCCATCTCCAGGGGAACCATGGCCCCTCCAGCCAGTGGTCCTCCAGCAGGTGGGTGGGGAAGCAGCCCCCACTGCTCACCCTTGCCCAACCTCCGCTCTGGATGATCACTCTCTTATTCCGTTTGCTCAGTGCCCCTGGAAAGATTTGCAAGGACATTTGACTGCTGAAGCATTACTGACACCAGTCTTCGGCTGTGGGCAGAGATGAGCACTACAAAATTTGCTATGTGTCTCAAAGTGGGTTAGGAGAAGGAAGGGGATTACAACCCCAACTCCCCAAGGCACCATCTCACTTTTGGAATACTGTCCAAGAATATGCTCCTGAGCAACAGACGGCAAGAAATGAGTGCCTCCTAGGGCTCCTTGAATTTTACAGACTTTATCAGGTGTCAAGCTATATCCCATCCTGGGTGGCTGCAAACAGACCCCATGCGATGTTATTGAACTGCACACCTATATGGTGGCAGATCAGATTCGTGAAGCCCCTCCAGGCAAAACAATTGGTGCCACTCCCTGGCTCTTTCTAGAGCCACCACCACATTTTCCATTTTTCCCTCCCAGTTGCATCCAGCCATCTCCAATGCCAGACTAATTTTCAGAGCCTCACATTTTCCTCTCCATCTTTGAGAAAGCTATTGCTTTCCTGCCCTCAAATAGCCAACACCTCTTCCACCCTACCAAACTCATAATGGACCTCCTGGCTCCCTTCCCCAGATTTGTCTCCTATGCCATTGCACTTCCCAGTCTCAAATGGGCTGACTAGAATGCATACTTACATTAAGGGGCTGGATCAATTTCTGAGTTTTTAACCTTTTCTAACAGGCAAAGGAGGGTTGGTGCCAGGGGCTTTACCGGAAAGCCTCAGCTGACTTCTGGTGCATGTTCAGCCAAGGCTTGGAGTCCAGAGGCATGACTGGAGCACAGGACACTGTCACACACATGGTCCAGGAACTGCTGGGCAACTGCGTAACAAGTTTGGGCTACAAGCCATCCACTCAGCTTACCCTTGTGTACCATCCGTTCAGCATGGCTCAACAGGGGTGCAGGCTTCTGCACTCCATGCGCTGCCAGTTGCACTCCATGCAACTCTGCCCATGCCTAGGATAATCCTTTGCTCCCTTCATCCTCCTGCTTCACCCCAGTAGCCGCTGCTGGGTCCCCACTCTCTGCCAGCTTCCCACATGTCCATGTGGCAGCTCTCGGCCATCCCTACCCCTGCCCACCCACTCCTCCCAGCACTGATTCACCCGCCCCCAGCAGTGACTCACTGCCCGCTGCTCCCGACCACGCACCCAGCCTGCCTCTGGCAGCCCCACCACACCGACACACAGGGTGAGGTGTCAACACTGATTTAGAGAGTAGCAGTGAAGCAGCACGGATCCACAGGAGAATCTGGCTGGGCTGTGCATCCCACCCGGAACAGCTGCATGACTGCAGGCATGCTGCTGATATGCCCCATGCCTCTGTTCATCAGAATCACATACAACTCCTCCCAGGGAGATAATATAGCTATTTTCCAGGCACTGGAAAGACAAACCACTTTCCAGACGATACATACTAGCAGCAAACAAGTATTTGTTGCTGCCTGCACTCTCACCTAGAGTCAGCTGAAATTCCTGCTGAGTTACTAGGAGTGAAACAGCGATGGACCTCTGCTCCCATTGTAAAGGTCCAGGAAAAAAAAAGGGGGGCTGTCACTGCTGCGCTGTCCCTTCTTTTGCCGTGGCTTATGAATTCACCCCTCTCCTGGATGAGCAACACCTGTCTTGTAATTAGCCAGAGGATTAAAACCAAAGATGTTTTTGGATTGTTTCCCAGCTGCTTGACATAGTAACTGCAAGAGCAAAAGCTTCACACTGCCCTTGCCAGCTTGGTCAGCTCCAAGCAGCCAGGGAGATGCCCAAGTGGGCAGCAGCGCACCATACAAAGTTTTGCCACTGCTGGTTTAATTTTCCATCCAAGGTCAGTGCTTAGGCTCTCTAGGACCAGGTATGCTCCCTGCCCTCCAGGGAGGATGCAGTGGCACCAAGCTGCAATTTCAACACAAAAAATGAGAAAGAAGGAATAAAACATTCCCCCATCCACCTCCAGTCTGGGTCACAGGACCCCCATGCCAGCCCCAGCACAACCTCTCCTGTCTGCAGGCAGCATCCACCTTTGGGTGGAGCAAGGCTGCTCTGCTCAGTGCCCTCAGCTGCCGTTCCCCATCCATGGGCTCTTCATTCTACACCTCATGCAGCTATTAAGTGTCTCCTCCTGCTATCTGCCACCTGTCTCCATGGTCACATATTCTCCTTCAGTTCTTTCCTGCCTGGAGAGTTAGGGTTCAAGTTTATGTCAGGACAAGGCCAGTCCCCAGCCCTGTGGGGGATGTCAACAGGGACAGCACTTTTGCCTGACTATTTTTCTTTTCCTCTGGCATTTACAGTCACCAGATTAGGAGAGTGGAAACCACATCTTGACTATTCCCTCTGGTATTTGCTTTGGTACCACAGTATGGGAAGGAATGGGAGGTTCCTCCCCCAGCAGTGCAGGCAGCAACATGTACCAGCAGGTCTTCCTCCTAGACCTTTTTTTGCCTCCTCACTTACCAAGCGATAGGACAGCTGTTCATGTCACACCATCCCCAACACACACACTTTAGGAAGTACCAGCAGATAAAAAGAAACCCAAAACAACTCAAGAAACAAAAATCCCAACACCAAACCACTGCTCTGCAGCCACACTTGAGCCTCAAACCCTCCTTGATCCTGAAATCCACCTGCTACAAGACTCCTGCAGGCAAAAAGGGTATGAAAATGTACACCTGTCTAAGTGGGAAAGCAGAGCAGGAATAACAAGGCAGCCAAGTCCTGGCGCTGGGATAGGAGGAGAGGGTGTTGCCCCATAGCTCTTGGGAATCTCCAGAGCCAGCTCAGAAAGGAGTTGGTAGAAAGAGCATGTTTCACAATCAGAAATGTTTGTTGCGAGTCAAAGGATGCTCTGAAATGTTGGAGTGGGCTTCGAGGCAATTAGAGGATGATCAGGATGACTGACAGGATGGAAACGGAAGACCAGGTGGGCATCTTTGCCCCAGGCCAGATAGGCTCACCACGCTGCAGCAGCTTTTCAGGACTAGGCTGCGAGTTTCCAGCCCACACATCTATTCAGCCACAATATGCAGCTCTACCTGTACCACTGCTTGGAAGAGTTGGAGTCTACCTTCACCAAACAGGTTTAAAAATTCCTTTCACTTGCTCCAAGAAATGCAGTGCAAACAACACGAGACAGAATATATGTGCTGCTGTTCAAATAGCAAAGCCACCTCTGCCTACACTGTCCAAAACCTGCTTTGTTCTCTAGTTACCAGACAGACACTTCCACTCACTCCCATGTATTCTGAAAAGAGGCTCAACAAAACTGCCTGCCTCCTCTACTTAGATTGCCCCATCTCTTCTCTTCCCAAGATTTGCAAGCTCCATCTAGAGATTCTATTTGATCTTTCACACCCAGCCACCCCCAGAGACATCTGCAAGCACAGCTGTGTCAGACACAGAGGCAAAGACCCAAGCAATCAACATGTCTCCACAGGCATAAGTCTGCTGATGGAGGTGCAGTTATACTGGCAAAACTGCTTCTCAGTGTTTTAAGGTGGTGGAATAAAACCAGACTTTAGAAGCAGGAGCATTTTTTGCTAAAATAACGTATCGGCAGAGCAATCAAAACAGGCAGTCCTACACATCAAGCAGGCCAGAAGCTACGGGTGTTTTGGAGGAGACATCTAACACACCCCAGAGACATGGCCCAGACCATGCTCAAATACTGCCATCATTCCATAGTTTTAGACCTTTGATTTGCAAAGGTGTGTCCCTCACTCCATACCCACCTGAGGAAGGCTGAGCTGTGGCTCCTACTCCACAAGACTCTCCTGGAGCAACTTTGGCTGTTCCACCCTGTAGCACTCAATTCCCCAGATGAAAACACAAAGGCTTAGTGGCATTATTCCCTACAAACCAAAGCCGTGCTCTCATCAAATGGAACAAAGCTTTAAAGAAAACAAGATAAAGAAGTGAGTTTTCCCCCGTTTTTGCTTAAAGCACATCAAAGCATTTGCTTTGCCCGACTTGAAACCATAGTCAGGAGCTATCTAATAGCTTTGAAATTCCCCTCCTATCCCAGGCAGTAATAAAACATGAAGACAGAGAGCATGAGGTACCAGGAGCACTGTGCAGCAGGGATTTACAAGGGATACATCCTGTCAGGCACACTGGATTTTTATTTTTAACAGCATTACAGCGTTAGTGGGTGAAAGGGAAATTGTGGATGTAGCAAGATTTTAGTGAGCCATCCACTGCAGTATCTCACCCAGTCTCCCTTTCGAGGTTTGTTCACCGGACTGAGGAAGAAACATCACCTCATGGACTGAAAACAGGCATAATGACCCTTGATAAACCAGTAGCTCAAAGTGACAAAGCACTGCATTACAGACTGGCAGGAACCAGAGGCAAGGGTGATCTTTGGTTTCATTCATCATTTTCACCAGCTAGGGTGCTCAGTTTGGGGAGGCGTTAGGTGCAAGCTGCTCCGAGGTACCTGTTTGGCAAAGTAGCTGGGCACCACAAGAAAACGGATGCTATAAATCACTCAGAGGCTGATGACAGGATGGGACAAGGAGAGGCAGGGAACAATTCCAGAGGCACAGCACAGAAAATGGGCGTAGATTTGTCAGGGCATCCCCCTACATAAGCTGGGGCCAGGTGAGTGCTTTGTTTTACTGGAGCTGTCTCCTCATAAGGTAGAGGAGTGTCAACAAAAGGCCTTAGATACTAAGGAGCAAAAAGCAAGGGGAACAAGAAACCCAGAGAACAGAGCTGTACTGAAAAACTAACAGGCAAAGACCTCCACATGTACAAGAGGAGAAGGCAGACATGGCTGCGTGGCTCTGAAGGTGACTGCAGTCCCAGCATCTCACCACAGGGTTTTTTGCCATTCTTCATAGCCTGGCATTTCTACTCTACCAAGCTAACGATACACAGTTGTAAGATATGTTATGCTTATACAGGATAACCAAGTCTCACCTTCACCTTTTCCTTGATTAGATGGGCAGATTGATCTCCTTATGTTTCTCACCACAAATCTATCTCTTCAGGCCTCAGACTAAACTAACTTTTCTGCATTCTATTCAATTTTTCAGCAGCCTTTTCTGAGCACCGACACCAGATTTAGACAGTGCATTTTAGTATCAATCTCCCCAGCATCATCTACAGCAGTAGAGTCTCATTCTTAGGGCTACTCATTGCTGCCTTTCCAGGTGCAAAATGTTTCATACAACTGCCAGGCTTGAAGGGGCCTTAACATGTCATCTGTCAAGATTCTGTACTTGAGGCACAGCCAGTTGCAAGTCATCCAGATCTACAGACTTTTAGCTAATTTCTTCCAAAAGAAATATATACACCCCAACCCCCAAAAAGCCCTTCAAGATAGCCTCCATTTCTACTTCACCATACCAACTGATATTACAGGGAACCATAAAGTCTGACCTCCCCAATTACAGGTAAAGTAACTTCCTGCCCCATCTTCATCACAATTAAAGTCTTCTAAAAAAAGTACATTGCTGTACATTCTTAAAGATCATGAAGTTCCTTCTTCCACCTTTTCTTACTCAGGCTACACAGCCCTTCTCAGCCTTCCTCCCACAGCCTATTTCTAAAGACCTTAATTTCCATTGCTTTGCTGGATAGTCTCTTGTTTGTGCATATCCTTCTCCAAGAGTTGCACCTATATCTGCACCTGGCCCTTCAGCAACATCTCATCTCTGCTGAGGAGAGCACTAATTGCTTCCTGCACCTTAGAGGTGCCACTCCTCACACTGCCTGGCACAAGGCCTTCCTTGTGTTTTTCAGCTCCCCAGGAGAGCACTAATCCTATCCCCAAACTCTGGCAATACCAACATCTTCCCCTGCCTGCCTAGCTAGGGTCTCCTTATCAGATGGAAACCCTTTTGAATACAGCTTTCCCATTAGCTGAGGGTCATGCTCAGGAACATGGGGCATGCTTCCTATTGCCTCCCCCTTCCTCCTTTGTTTACAAGGCTTACACCTGGGTCACTGACACAGGCCAACTTAGGATCTATTACATCCGTCGCCCCCGCTCAGCTATGAGGCAGGCCATCCTCTAAGGCAGGGGTGTTGACCAACTTGATGCACTACGTTCCAGACAAATGGATGCTGGTGATTTTTAACTGGCATACTCTCCTACCTCCGTAACAGAATAAACACTAACTGTTTATTCTAGCTCATTTAGACAGGCTGGATGTAGTCCCATTCTTTTCCCCTGTATTTCAAGGCATCAAATTTCAGAATGTCCCTTCACCAGATGTTTTCTCTGGTAGCTGCTTACCATGCAAAAGTTGCCTTAGTCTGTAAGTACTTTCAGGAAATTTCATAAGGTTTTGCCCATATGACCACATCTAATTTACCAAAATAGTCTTGTTACTTATTCTGATTTGTGCTTGGATTTGCTTTTTAAAATTAACTCATCACTCTTGATCTTCCTTGCAAGGTGAAGACAGAGTTCTTACTGTCACATTTCATTTGTTCCTCTTTTCCATGCCTGCAGGAGCTAAGTCCTTCTATCCAATAGCTGCATCAGCTCCTTCTGCCCTAGCTGGGAGTTCACACCAAGTTTCGCATCCACCGCAAACCCAGTTCCTTCCTCCCAGATTTGTAACTTTGTAACTAATGCTAACTCAAGCTGCCTTTTCTGTGTTGTGAGTAATAGCGAGTCCTTGGGCAGCGACCGCAGCTCAGCGGACACAAAACAATAATTCATTTCCAGGTCTGTGCCTCAAGCATGGAGTTAGAGCCCAGGAAAACCAAACCACCCACTTGTGTATGCAGACATCCTCAAGATGTCAGCTTTACCAGCTTCACCTGAGAGCCTCCAAAACTCAACGGCTTCACATAACGGGAGCGTAGACCATAAGCAGACAGAGATGAAGGATTAATTCCTTTTAAGATGTTCCTTGGGACCCAAAGGCACTAAATTTTTGTCTCAAGAGCACAAGTCTCCTGAGGCCATCTTTAAAGACCCTCCCCAGTCTGTGTCATTGCCAGGTGCTCTCTACCCTCTAGCAGAAAACATCAGATGTGATAATTATTTCAAGCAGAAGACAAGGCCTGCTGCCATCTGAGTTTCCTCTAAGTACAAGACCATGCCAAGATTGTCTCTGACTTTGAATGGACCTGAAACAAAGTCTACTAAAGGCCACTGTTTAACTGGCAAAAGCAGGGCCAGGCCAGAGCACAGCTCAACCAAATGCGCTCTAGTGCAAAACTGCACTTGTAAGAATAGCACTCTGCCCCGACCCACATCAGCAACACATCAGGAGACAGGTGGATGATTTAAGGGAGCCCATCAGAACAGCTCTTCCACGCGGGTCAACAGGAGAAGGCACAACACCTCCACACAGGCAACACCACACGGCAACAGAGCCAGAGGTCACATCACTGGTGACAGCTAGCTGTCTGCAGAGCGATGTTTTGCACTAAGCTGGCAACAGAGACCTGCACAGAAACCTGAGAGAATATTGCTTGTGAAGGGGGTGTCAAAGCAAGCAACTTCTCTGCACAAAAAATTCTAGGGGTGCAGAGGCGATGAGCAAAGCCAAGGAAGGGATACGAGTAGCTCTGGGAACATACAGTCCTTCAAGGGAGTGAGAAGGAACAGACACACAGAAAAGGTCTGCAGCAGCCACTCTTCCAGACAGAGAAAGGCAGGGAGGTTTTTCAGCTTTCTGCTCAGAGGTAGCACGGCTGTGGTGGTTCAGAAAAGCAACAGCAGAACACACTGAAAACAGGCACAAAATCCTGCCTGTGACTGCTTTCTCCTGTGCTGATGCAATGTGTGGCCTTTCTAATACACAGTCCTTTAAGAGATCCAGCCCTTTCTTTAATGCAGCAGCACAAACAGCCAAACAGAAATTGGAATCTTCAGAACGTTGCTTTAAGCCAGACCGGTACTACCAACAGTCAATTTCTCTGGGGAAAAACAGCATGCATAAAAGAAGACCTCTCTTCTCAGCACAATAACCATGTGGGCAGAGGCTGCTGGCATCAACAGTTAGACCAAAGCACATCAAGAACAGGAGATCTCGCTCAGATGTAGTGGACTATGCCAGCAGGATGTCTATCTTGCCCATATCAACTGTGAAGCCACTCCAAGAGTTTGGCCTGACAAGAGCATTGGGACACTGGGATACTGTTTCCATCTGCCAACCTGGCTTTATGAAGGAGGGAAGGAAGGGAGGTGAAAACAGAAAAGGGAGAATGGCAGGCAGGCAATTTCAACATGCAAGAGCCATGGGGAGAACAGAAGCCTTTCCAAGGCTGCTTAGCATCATGTGCAAGGAACACGTAGGGAGCATGCAAACATAACCCTGTAAAGGGCAGTGAGCGCTGTGCAGAGAAACATGGAGGAAAGGGCTCTGCATCTCTCATAATAAGCCAGCCTCAGACTTCCTGCAGCTAATCTGTATTTGTAGCAGAGGGCAGACACCCAGCTCCATGCTGGAAGGACATGAAATGAGAAGGCAGTGCCAACTGCAGGCCTGCAGGCCCAGAGAAAAGCCATTTTATACCACAAGCCTTTACTCTACAAGCTTGGCAGTGACTACATGAATCTCACCCTCTCTCTGTTGCAGAACGCATGCATACATATGCATTTCTTTCTCATTCCTTGATTTTTATTTTTCTCCTTTTAACCAACTTTCTAGGCAATGCACCAGGCCTGCCCCCCAACTCACTACCCTGGACAAGCCAGAACGCTTCTGACAGATGAAGGCTGCAGGCAGAGAGGTGCCTCCTGAGAAGGCCGTGCTCAAGGCAGGTCCTGCACACATCAACTTATGGGTAGGAAGGTGAGGAGTCCTTCCCAGCAAGAGCCTGAGCTGTACAGGGCACAGGAACGAGGCCGAGGACTGCAGTTCCAGGCAGCAGGCACTCCCACAATGAACACAGAGCTACCTTCAGATCGGCCAGCTGCCCCACGGTGCAGTCGTCTGGAGCTAGAGCATCAGGACCAGCAGCACACTTGCTAAGATCAAAGTGGCAGAGGGACACAGGGACTCCCACCTCTCTCCCTTTCTGGAAACTTGCATTTCAGTTTCCAGCTCAGCCTGCAAGCAAGCTCAAAGCTCCCCAGGTTCACTTCCAGAGCCACGAGGAAGAAGAGACAGCTGTGTTGAGATCAGACATAGCCAAACCTCCCTCTGACTCATTCAGTATCTCAGACGCCATGGCCCATTCAAGGCTCTGCCATTCCCTGTCCCCCCTCCCCAACACCTCCTGAGCCATCAAGAAAGACCTGAGACCCTACAGAGCCAGTTCAGGCAGCAGGAAATCTGCCCCTTTGCTTTGAGGCTCCAAGCAGGGCCTCTACCTCCTTGTGTGAGAGGCAGCGTGGAGAACAGACAGTAGGCCGGCACACTGGCCATTTTCTGCAGGAGCTGCTGGATTGGGGATGGGGGGGACATGGACGACATCGGCAGGGCTCGACACTGTGGGCTACCCAGCAAGCTCTCAGTGGCACGAGGAGGCAGGGAAGGAGCAGCCTGAGAGACTGTCACCAAGAATTGCTTGGTTCCCACCCTCTGGAAAGCAGCTGCTAAATTTAAAAAGCCTTTATGGTCCTGTCATCCAAGGACATGGAGACAAACTCCATTTTCCAAACATTCCCATCATCTTGTCTCATCTGTGCACCACAAAAAGCCCCGGGGAAGATCCGGCCCCAGCCTCCAGCAAGCCTTATCATCCTTGCCCATCCCTACCCACGGCAGAGCTCTCAGATGCTTTGATATGCAAATCAGCCACAGGATCCATAACCAGCGCTGTCGGCAATTAACAGCGCATTCGGAGTATCCTACACCCGGTGCCTCCTCCCTCCCCAAGCACCACACGGCTGCGCAGGCTTCACGTCAGACGACACATGTCCCAGCTGTCTTTCGTGGGAGCAGGAGGTGCTGCCTGCAGTCCTTGGATCAGCATACAGCCTCACCCTGGCCACCAGGATGGAGATGGGGCGTTTACAGAAAGGATGCAGGCTGGCTGGGCTTGCACCTGGGTGTGGATGGGAGGGGTGGCAGAGGAGCTGCCGGCAGGATGCTGTGGGGCTCCCAGTGACTGGACGAAGCGTAATTAGCAACAGACAAAAAACAGAGCCTCGGCACGGCAAGCTCTCAGGCTTTTACTGCAAACCTCAGGCCACCTGGGATTTTCTGGAAGTTCTAGTTCCCAGAATGAAGAGATTTCATGAAGATTTTTTTTCCACGTAAACAATATAAAAACCCCTCCAAGCAAGTTCCTAGACCACTTTATTACTGCAGAAAGCTGAAAAATATAACCAAGGATATTTCAAGCCCAGAAAGAAAAAAAAAACAAACCCCAAGCAAACTAGAAGCAAAGCACACTCAGGATTTCTCTTTTCTTGGCTCAACTCATGGCTTCAGAACAATTCAGGATAGTTGCACTGCACTCCGGTCAAAGGGCAAGAAAACGGAGCATTGCAAAGCCTTGTGGCGATGTCTTCTTGACATGAAAACCGACACCCTCAGAAAATACAGTAGCTTCAGTTCCTTCCAAGGTTACCAAAGACAGGAACAGACAAAAATAGAGCAAACTTAGTGCAACAAAACATACTCGTGAGCCAAACCAGAGCCTCTTCCCAACCCCCTCAAAGGCATCTTCTTTCATGTTTATTTTCCTCTTACGGTATTCAGGTAAAGACTGCAAAATGGACTTCTCTCCCCATAAAGATAGCGTACTCCTACTATTAAAAGGCTAGAGATGAAAAAAGCCCTCCTCGGTAGATACCAGCTAATTGCAGTCATTAGAAGTAATGCTTTGCTATTTCTGGTTGAATGGAGTCCTCCTAGAGTCAGTTACAAGCTGAGGGGTCAGCTCTGCGCTCTCTCAGAAGCATTAAGAGAATTAAAAGCTATTAGGGACTCTACAGTGCAATTGTTTGGAGGGGAGGGGTACTGGTCCCTGCCATGCACTTGCAAAGGCTCTGTCCCACACTCAGGTGGGGCATCGGCAGCACCATCTGAAAGGGACCTGAGCCAGGCAACCCTTCAGTGGCTTTGTGACCACTGCTAATCAGATGCTCCTGCCCCACAGCCCATGACCTTCAGTGTGTGCTTACTCCAGAGAATGACACCACGGAGCAGGACACTTCCACAGTAACAGACAAATCCAGGAAAGAGGGGACTCCTCGAGGACTACGCACAACTAAATCAGCCACCTTGAGCACACACACTGATAAGCCTTTTGTTTCTAACTTCTACTACCGAGAGGAGCAAGGGAGGGAGGTGTCCAGAACCTCAAATTGCCAAATCACTTCCTCTCCATCCAGCTGAGAGCTACCAGACCTGCTGAGAACACCGGGCTGACTGCAGCCACATTGCAGATTTTTGGCGTGATGCCTCCTCCAGCAGGTAGCTACATAAAGGGTGCACTCTATGGCAGGACAAAAAAACATGGTTTGCTGATTTGGAGGGGCTGGCGACCGAGACAAGAGCAAAACGGACTGCCTGGTTACCTGGCCACGGACATGAGCCATATCCGATTGCCCTTTGTCAAGTATTCCAGGGGAGAAGCAGCAGGGTAATATCAGAAACCTGCTCGCTACTCCCACCATCCCTGGAACATCCCTCCTGCCTCCCTGCTGCTCTCCACCACAGCGGTGCCTGCAGGAGCGGCGGGCAGGCAGGTCTCCGAGCACGCTCAAAAGCGTCGACCGCAGAAGAGACGGGCGCGCCGCGGGCAGGGGTCCAGCGACCCCCGAGGTGCACAAATCCCGTTATCCAACAGCAGCCGAGGCGAGGGACAGTAAAGGACAGGCGCCCGCAGAACAGAAAGAAGCCCCGGGAGGCCTTGGGGCGGCGAGCGGCCGAGGCCGCTCCACGGGCGCGCCCCCCGCCCC
>WEIT01025840.1:233062-257034 GCA_013389985.1 Dryoscopus gambensis | reverse complement strand
CGGCGCTGGGGCTGTGCCGCTGCCATGCTCGCCTGTGGGCGCCGGGGCTGGCCGGGCCTTCCCTGCCCTCGGGTCCCGGCCTGGCCGCCTCTCCCTTGGAGGGAGCCGCTTGCAGGTGCTCCTGGTGCTCTGTGCGCAGGGCTTGGAACGTGTCAACCCTGAGCATGAGCTGCTGCTCTAGAGGGACGGAGAAACGCTGTCCCCGAATATGCGCGGGGCGAATTTGAGCGGCACTTGAGTGGCACGCAGCGGGGCAGAGGGTGGTGACATCGCTCGAAAGCAGCTGGGAGCTGAAGCCTTTGTGTCGCTTGCACACTGTGCTCCCACTGGACTGCCGTCCGTGCCTCCGCAGTGTGGCCTGGGAGAGAGGGAGAGCACTCTTCTGAAGTTCCTGCATGTTCAGAGAGTTTCTTTGCTCAGAATTCGTGTGGGGCTGCGATGCTGGGGTTAGGGCTTTTGTGGGTATGAGTAGTCACGCAGCAAAGTTAGACCAAAATTCCTGTGTCCTGACAAGTGTGGCATTTACTCGCATGTGTCATGGGGACTCGGGAAGCGTGGGCACTAGTCTGTGCTTTCCTGGTTATTCTCCAGAAAGCTCTTTTGGAGGCCCAGTGAGTAAGGGGAGGCAACTGGAGTGGGGGAAAAGACACTATGACATATTTCTTAAAACCATGAATAACTTAATCTTTGTAGTAAAAACAGGTGGGCAAGCCAGTCTTTTTAACAGCAGGATCCAGATGCTCACCTGAGCTCTGTTGTTTTGTCTGGTTCCAGAGCTCTCCAGGCTTGCCTGAGAGGATCTTATTGGGAGGGAGAAGAGACTGAGTTAAGGGAAGTTTCTGAGCAAGAAGGGAGGCTTCTGCCCCCAAAGCTGCAGGTAGCTCTGTCCTGCCTTGTGATGCGAGCATGCCGTTGTCTCCAGGTCACGTTTCTCTTAAGCCTGAATTCTGACAGCATTAGGCGTCCTTTTCTGGTATAGCTTTGTTAGGAAGGCCTAGAGTCACTATCGTTTTTTGTTCTGTGAACAACTAACCTAGGTCAGTTGTTCCTGACTTTTTTTTCATGGTTGAGACACAGCTACACACCTTCTCTTCCTTCTTGTTTGTGTTCTGCTTGCCACAGCTCCCCCCAGCGTGGTTACTTCTGTCTGGGTTGTGATTGTGCCTTACCGGTTGGGGCCTGGCCACCAAGGTTGGGGCTGGGAACCAAATCTGATCTTGTGGCTTTCCACCATTTTTCTGTTCTTGAGACCTCGACACTTCTAAAACCAGTGAAGAGACATTTGAGATGTCACGGCAGTGTAAAGGTACAGTAGTGTGGGCAATTCTCTGAATTCACATATAATTCCCAAAAGGCAGAGATGAGAGGGACCTTTCTTTGCTTCATCTCAAACCCCACAGACTCACCAGAGAGAACTTTTGAGGATAATCCAGTATCTGCTCTTCTGCTCATTTCCTTTGACTTCACACAGATAGTTGTCCTCTCCATAGCTTAATTTTCTGCTGCTGCACTGGGAATAACCCCTCCCTATTTTAGGTGAACATGAATGTATAAGATAATTTTAGGTGTTTGGATATTAGAACAGTAAGTACCATAAGTACTTTAGAGTTGTGACTTCTGGATACTTAAAATGTCAAAAATAAGTTTTATTTTAAAGGTATGCAGCTCTTTTGTTATCTGCCATTCTTGATCATGGTCTGGAAAATGAAGTTAGTGTGTTTTGCTTCAAAATTCTTAATAGATGTACCTGTAATGAGTTTCTGTTGGTAACTTGGATCAGTAAATATCCTGTTTAATAGCTAATCCTCTTCATAAGCAGAGTTTAAAAAGACTTAATTCCTCTTTGTGGATCCTGGCCTTTTTGTCTGTCATTAATGTAAAACCAATTATGTGTTGGTAATGAATATCTTGTGTATTTTTAACACACACAGCCCTTAATCACATTGTTTCCTTTATGAGGAGAGCTGTGAATGGATTGAGTCCCGTAGTTCACGGTTGGCTCCTGCAGCTCACTGTGGCAGACGGTCTATAAATAGGCCTGCAGTGGCAGAGTAGGGGTTTAGGCATTTGCCTTGCGTGTACTGTCTTGGGTTTATTTCCTGTGTTTTAATGATGGATGACAGATGCAGTTCAAATCTTTATGGTGCCTGGAGCATGTCTGTTTGGATCTTTTAAAAGAATAAAGGTGATGTTGGTCCCCGCAGTTCGACTGTGCAGATCAGGTCACTGCTATAAAAGTGAAGAATATTTTTACCTGGTTTCTTTGGCTTTGACAGCAGGTTTTGGGTAGTTGGCCTCAGTATTTGCTTTGCAACATCCATTGGTTTTCCATGGGGCCTGTCTGTGTGGGTGAGTTGCTAACAGAAAGAGGGAAAAGGAATAGCTGAATGATTATGGAATTACAGATCTTGGGAATATAGGGAGCAGAGGTTAGTTCCAAAACTTGTGATTGAAAACAAAAGTAATACTGGATTGCTAGGTAGCAGCACTCTTTAAAATTACATTTACTCGGATGCAGGCAAGGTAAGAATGGTACCCTTGACTGTTGTTTAGGGTGTGCACCACTGATAAGAACTTGGTCAGAGGTGCCGCACTGGCTTCTGGAGTGTTCAGATGCAGACCTTTTCAGTGCTCCTGTGGCCCTGTAAGCAGTGTAGATTCACGCAGACCATTCTTGTGAAGCACACCACTGTTTTTGCTGAAATGGCAGGACATCCTTTTCTTGTCCAAATCTCCTGGTCTTTCTTTGTAGATACTGTCACCACATAAGTCTGGGTTGGCAGTGGAAGAAGTCCCGCTCTTGTGTTGTGCCACATTGCGTTGCAGCAGTGTTCATGTGCCTTCGGGTTGAGCTGGATCAAGAAACTGAGCTAGCAGAAAACTGTGACTGATTTACGTAAGTGCTAAAGCCAGCATAAGGGAGATGATGGAAGTGTGTGTTGGGGGGACACAGGGCTTCCTTTCTTGGTGCTGTGTGCCCTGATGCTCATTCAAAGTGAGTATGTAATCCTGTCCTCCTTATCTGGCAGATGTCCTTGCTTTGTATCAGTTTCCTGAGGTGGTTTACTCATTTGTTTGCATGCATTTGATGAAAATACTGTACATGTTTTTTTTGTATTTTCCAACTTTATTAGCTGGGATAAAATTTTCCAGAATTTCTCCATTCAAAAGCTGCTCAAGATTGCAGTAAATATGTTAGTTCTTTAATATCAAGGAAAACCAGTGAAGGTGATAGCTATAGCACTTGAAAATGGTGGGTAAATAACTTCCAGACATCTATAACTGGTGAAGAGTTTCTTTGTTATGTGGTGTTGGAATTTGATATCGGTCTTTTGCATTGAATGGGGTAAGGCTGAAGGGCCCTTGAGAAGTGTGTTCACAGTAGAAGTTTACTGCATGCTCAAAAGTAATTCAGTGAAGTAGAAATAGGGTCATTTTAGTGAGTATTTGATGAACAAATTCCTCACCCTTTTCTGAATCTTACTTTGAGCTCTTGTCTGAGGTCTGTGATAACTTTTAACAGATACGTGGAGAGGGGCAAAGTGTCTCTGTGACTGTGATTTTCATGAGATAGAGCCACTACTAGAAATTAGGGGCAGCAGGGTAGAAACAGCCAGAAATTCCTCTGCATGGTTCTTTATTGCTGCTTTGGTGCAGCTATGAGTGATCAGTGTTATATCAATAGTTGCCTTTGTGTTAGGCTTCTCATTTTTGGATAGTGTCTGTTTAAATACTGCTCTTGCCTAGCATGAAAAACTTGGAAATTAATCCTGCTTGAGCAGGAGATTGGACTAGATGACCTCCGAAAGTCCCTTCAAAGATAAATCCTTGGTCAGGAGTGTAGTAGTGACTAAGTACTAAGCAAGTGGTGGTGTTTTGCCTGTCCAGGATACTTTGGAGTGCACTCCTGCCTGTATCAGTTGGGCAGTACCAACGGCAGACTTCTGGGAATTCCTACAAGTTTTCCTGTGCCTGAAGGTTACGGCGTTACTCTTCCCATACACCTCTGAGCACTGAAACCTGATGACCTGGGGGAGAGCTACCTTCAGAGGCAAACTTGGATCATATGCATTCCCTGCGCCTAAGTGCAGCTTCCTCTGAGCCTTTTTAAGGCCCACTGGTGTGAAGCAATGTGTGCTGGGAAGGAGAGAAGTGCTGGGCGCACTGGGACCGGTGGCTGTCGTCAATTTATAGTGGCTCTTCAATTTGGCACCAGTTTGGAGTGTTTGTGTGGCAGCACCAAGCATGGCAGAGTGAACGGCTTCTGTGCCCTTTGAAGTTTAGTTTAGTAATTAGCAACTCCACAGGGGGAAAATGAGGGCAGGAGAGATGAAGTTCACAGCCACAGAGGAATCAAATTAGGACTGGGTTTGGTTGAGGAGCACCTGGAGACAGACCCAGACTATTGGCTGTTCCTGTCTAGAAAGGAAACTGGCATGTTACAGTAGCTGAAGTTGTGATTCACTCTTTGTGAACACCCTTGCACCCTTGAATGCTGTTCTTCATGCCATAGATGCATTCTTATTTTCCCTCCACCCTGAACCTTCCTGCTAATTGGAAGCATCCCCCCTGTTTACTCAGTTGCTAACAGGATGCTTCATACCAAATAATCAATCATGTGAAATTTCTTAGCTTGTGACACATCTTAATGTGCTGAGGAATAATTCTTAGCTAAGAAGGGGATACTGAGTCATCTGGAAAAATAAACAGTCCTTGGACACTTAATGCTGTTGATGCTTCTGCTGGTAGTTTTGTAACTTCAAACCTTCACTGCTGCCACGAGGTAGAAACACTGACTTCTCCCAGGAGCGATGAGTGAGTTCAGAGTTTAGGCAGCACTTAAGCACATTTTAGATGTGCTTTAAGCACATCTGGCTATGCTGGTCCTGACGTTGCTGTTCCTTTGACACCTGTGCCTCCCTTATGAGTCCACAGACCTCTCCTATTGGTCTTACGTAGTGGTAAGGGTGAGCAGACTCACCTTCTGCAGCCACCAAGGCTCTTATTCCTGCCAGGAAAATAGAGATGGGGGTGACAGTGGCATCTGGACTCCCCAAGAAGTGTCCATCAAAGCCAACAGAGAGGCCAGCTTGCTGCTGCTTGTTTGGGTTTGTAGAGGGATCCAAAGGCTCATTGTGATTCTGGGGGAAGTAGGAGCATTATTACCCACCGAGTTTGAATTTCACATGGGGACACAGCACACCCACATGCACAGCAGGACACAGGCAGATGGTGAGCTTAAAGCAAGTCAACACAGTTGGACTTGCTAAGAAATCTGTGCAGCAGCAAGGCCAGGTATAGGACCTTGATTGTCAGCAGCACTGTAAATGCCATAGGGCCTTGCTGTCATTAGGATCACACAGCTAGGTAAGGAGATGTGGCATAAACACAGCGTTTTTGGAGTCTCATTTCAGAGAGGAGACAGTGTGGGCAAGCCCTCAACTCATTTGATGATCATCTACCGCACAGAAAAGTTGTTTGGGGTTTGTTGTTGTTGTTGTTGTTGTTGTTTTGTGTGGTTTTTTTTTCTTTTGTTTTTTTTCCTTGTGTTTTTTTTTTTTTTTTTTTTTTTTTTGGTAAATAAATGTAAGCTTTGGTTGTTGCTGTTCTCTTCCAAACCTGCCTGTATGGCAGAGTTGGTTTGCCACCAGTGCTTTGCTCAGGTAGCTGTGCTCAAAACTGCTGTGGTGCACATGTCCTGTGCTTCTCATTGTGCTCTCAGGTAACACTTGCTCTGTTGAACAACTGCAAAGCCTAAAACTTACGTATGTCCCCAAGTAAGTAAACACATTGGAGAAAAAAAAATTAAAAAGAGAGTGAATATTTAGGCTGGACTTTACTTGGTTGTAATACAAGCTGTGGCATCGTCTATTGGAAGGCTCTGTGGGTATTTTTTTCTCCCTACAGAAGTTCAGTCAGCTTTGTTTTCAAAATAAAAGTTAAAAAAATGGCTTTACAATGTATTACTATAGTTTGGCCCAAAACTCATCAGAGCTGTCAGAGAGAGAGGTGAGGTCAATGGATTTTTAGTGTTTGCTTTAGAAAGGAGAGAAGCAGAGCACGTGTTGGTTACACTGCCAAGGCCACACAAGCAGTGTCACATGGCAGTAGTTGCAGTCAGGTGGAAAGTCTTAGCTGTACCTGAGCTGGCCTGAAAGAGGACTGGCTCTAGGTCTGTGTTGTTTCCTCCTTTCAGTTGGATCTGGTGGCATAAGCACCTGGGCCATCGCTCCCTAATGATGCTTGGGAAAGTGATCTGGGTTCAGATAAGCCTTTGTGACTGCGCATGAAAGTTGGTCCCCGTCAGTCTGACAGAATGAGGTTAGGGAGCCGCCAGAGACGTAGGCAGGGAAGAGGGTGTGGTTCTCAGTCGGAGGTTACCCCTGTAACCCTGCTCTGCTGCAGTCCGGGTGGTGTGCAATGTACAGCAGGGTTGAGCCAGCACTGTAAAGCTACAGGGAACTCCTTGGGCAGCCTGAACAGGGCAGGAGTGGCAGCGGTGTAACTGTGGTCTCTAAATAGGCTGCTTAAGACCTTTGTGTGCTGAGGAGAACGAGCTCTCACCAATGGAGCTCTGACTTGTTTCTTGTCTGGCAAATCGTTTCCTGAAGCTGTGATGCCAGTCTGTAGATTATTTGGCTTTTTGCTTGGTTTTGTAGGTAACCTTGGTAGCTTTTACAGGTAACCATGGTGGCTTTTACTGGGCACTGCAGCCTCTAAACCAGTTCATATCTGAAATTCTCAAACCTGCTTCTTGTTACGCGATTCACGGCGCACGTAGAAGGGCCCTTACCTCTGTGTGACGGAAACTGCAATGCAGTGATACCGAATCCAGCTTTGTAGTATACGTGTCTGAATTACATTGCCTCCTGAATTCAGGCAGGGGTTGTAGATCTGCGTTGTAGTGTGCTGCAGATGCTGTTACCAGTCTGTGTCCTGTGGATTCCAGCATCTAAATACTTGCTGAGGCCCTAGTGTGTGATTCATGTAAAGGAAAGAAAGCAAACCAAATTCTGTCCATTTTCCAGAGTTAATAATTATTTTGTTTCTTATGCAGGGTTGGTTACCAAATGGCTCTCGTGAATAGACGATTTGGTTTATCGTTAACCCATCTAAGCGGTGCATTGATCCAACGACAGTTCAGGTAACTTTCAAATTTTGCTATTGTTTTCTTCAGAATGTATCATGATTGAAAGAGATGCTGTTAAGTAGATCAAGAATAAGATACAGCATTTGTAATTCAAAAGGATAATATAATTTAAAAAAACCCCTCACAGTTGTCCTTTCATAGGTTGAAAAGTGAGCCCAGACACTCCATTTGCAGATACCTGGCAGTCTGAACTCTGCATTATCGTATGTGTGTAAGGAGGCTTTTAGGCCTTTGACAACAATGCATGGGCCTGCAAGTAGAAAGTTGAAAGTGTCTGTATTTCTCATGCAAGTGCAAAAAAACCAACAGTGAGTCCCTCTGATGCAGAGCCAAATACAATGCTTAAAATTATTCAAGAGTTATAATTTAAGTTATTTAGAATAAAAATAATCTGAAAAATTACCTTCTTGTACTTTAACTGTGTCTATTTTGTTATTTTTCTTTTGTTTCTTGTTCCAGGCTCTAGGCATTTAAAGTTTTAAATTTATGGACTTCATATTTTACAATGCCTTGCACAAAGCTTAGAGCTTGATCTCACAGTACACTCTGTCAATATGGGGAATCTCTGTAACTCTTGGAAGGGTCAGGCCTTCAGTTTAAAGGATGAGAATAATCATTCCCAGGACTGTGGTCTAGAGAGGGGATTAAGACAGTGCTCAGGGCTAGGTTGTGTGATAGTCCTGGGAGCTGTCTCGAGGAGGTATGCGGGTCATCCTGGCTTTCTCTGTAAGTGGGCTCTTTGAGAGCATTGGCCAGTATACATTTAAAGCATATACAAGTGACAGCGAGAGGGAGGGGAAGTCCAGTCCATAGAGGTGAGCAGGACTTCAAAAGTCTTTATGGGGAGAGCTTTTCTTTGTGGGATATTGCTCCAAGACTGTGGCAGAAATGAAGAAAAAAGGGAAAGAAAAAGTTCTCCCAGTGCAGTTAGTCTTGTCTAGTGGTTCCTGGACAGTCACATGTATGTCTGTTTGCTACTTCTGTATTGTACACTTGGTCCCACCGAGGTTTTCCCTGCTCCTTCCTGTGACAACACTTCCCTTTTTTCAGCCTTCTGTCTTCCCTGTTGTGCAGCCACAGATGGCGGGCAGAGGAGAGAGAGTGTGGTGTACCACTGCCCCTGCGAGAGGATGGGATGGGAGAGGGTGGCTGCTTGCAGAGATTGGTGACTTCTGAGAGAGAGAGGAAACCTAAAGTAGGCCTCTGCTGTGGGAAACAGGTCTTGAAAGGCAGTGCTTGACCTCTGGAGCAGTTGGACTAATGCAGACTGACTCCACCGCCCTTCCTTCACCTTGTGTAAAAATACCTGCTTCAACTGATGTCCATCCACACCACATTTGGTATGCATCTTCTAGGTAACTTTGCAAATACAGGCCCTTCCTCTTCAAGAAGGGATGGTGGTCCCTATTTACTTTACATGCTTCTGCTCTGAAAAACAAGATGAATGGTTGGGTTGCTTCCATATGCTGTCACTGAGTAGTTCAGCTGGAAGCAGGTTGGCATTCCTGCAGCTCTAGCCAGCATGTTTCTAGTACCTCACAGCAAAGCAGTTTAGCAGCAGAAGGGATCTTCCTGCTTTTCCAGTGGTCTGTGTTTGGGTGTCCTTTGAAGACAAGCAACAAATCACTTGAGTTTGAGCTCACTGAATGAAGGAATAATGGTTTCTGTAAGGGAGTATGTTCCTGCTGTTCCCAAGTACATTCAGAGTCAGACCTAACAACTGAGTATTGTGCAGTTTATTTATGTTGTTTCTTACTCCCACAAAACAAATATACAGAAGAGACTGTCTCTCTGGATTCCTTCGACATGGGGAAGGTGGTGATCTCTTAGATTCTAGTTGGGGACAGCTTAGCACAGCCACAGCAGGACCTCAGAGGTCTTACTGAGAGCAGAATAAACTGGGAGACTCACAGACTTCACTGAAAGGAAGGTTGGTCATGAAAGTACTTATTGCTGAGGACTGTGTGCAAGATTGAAAGAGCTTGACTTGAGTCTTAGCTTCCTGCAGGCTGTTTGAAACAGAACGAGCACATTTTTTTGCTTGTAGATGGAAGTTTGACTATCTGCAGTTGCTAAAAAGCCCATGGAATGCAAGCCACTCTTCACGCTATCTTTTAGCTGTGTTTCGGAGTAGAAAGGTCGTTTTATGTTTGACATTTAGTGAAGAGTGTGCAAAGCCCAAAGTAGCATCTGGCTTTCAAAGAGCACATTGAATGCAGTCAGTGTGTCACCCATATGGTATGTATTTGTTGCTGGCGCCTTCCGAGTGCTTTGTGTAATGGCAGGATTCTGTGCTGGATTTGCCTTTGCTCCCCAAGGATTATTGAGGAGTTCCGTCTCTCATTCTCTCCTGTCTTTTGGTAGCACCACTGGAGCATGCCGAGCAATACAGAAACTAACCCGCGTGCGAGTGGTGGACAACAGCACCTTGGGGAACACGCCGTACCACCGGCCACCAAAATGTATCCACGTCTATAACAAGACTGGAGTTGGCAAAGTCGGAGATAAGATCCTTCTGGCTATCAAAGGAGAAAAGAGGAAGGCTTTAATTGTAGGGCACAAGATGCCTGGCCCCACCATGACACCTAGATTTGATTCCAACAATGTGGTACTCATAGAAGATAATGGAAATCCAATAGGGACTAGAATAAAAACACCAATACCCTGTACACTGCGAAGAAGAGAAGGCGAGTTCTCCAAAGTATTGGCCATCGCCCGCAACTTCGTATGAATGTTAAGAGAGGTCTTCAGCAATCCTTTTACATCCTTTCATACAGTAGCTGTTCCTTGGTCCTTTTCCAGAAACTGGTGAAACATGAAAAAGTTGATGTTCCTCAAGAATCTCTCCTCCCTTTTAAGAATTTCAAGCAACTAATTTAAATATAGAAATAGTTTCTTTTTCTCCCAAAAGAAGGTTGATTTATTTCACAGAACATCTGCAGTATGTTTGGGAAATGGTCCTTCACCCGTACTCCTCCTGTGGTGTTAATCTGGTCTGTCATCATTAAAATGAGAACATGAAAATCCTTGTCCTGTATTGCTTATGCTCTCTTTTCCCTATTTCTGCCTTTCCCAGTTTCCCAGGAGCAAGATTCAGTCCCTGGCCCAGTGACACTGGGGTCTATAAAATGGGTTCACAAGTAATAGACTAGGAGAGATACACAGTGAACTGTGGGTACCTTGGGCACATTCAGTAAAAAGACTAGTTTCTGTCTTTGCCTAGGAGAAGTATTTAGGAGCAGTCAGAATCAGGAGGGCATCGTGGCCTTCAGCTTCCGTGGTGTGTGCTTGAACAGGGCATACCAGGGATTGGGAAGCAGAAGTAGGGAGGGTGGCTGAAAGGGGAACTGAGATGCATCCTGATGCTCTCCACCTGACCAACCTCTGAAAATTGTGTTCTCCAATTAATGCAAGGGCTGGGTTCAGATTGAAAGATCCACAGAAAGAAGCTTCCTTTTGGACTGCTTCTTGGAGCCATTGCTGGACATTGTCTTTGGTGGGCTATTGATGAGGCTGGCTGTTGTCCAGTTTCCTAAGCTTAGGCACAGCAATAGCAAATGCTACTATGTTGCTTTCAGGACCATTTGGGATCCAGGAGCCAAAGAGTTGCTTTTCTATGGACCTGAGCACAGAAACTCGGCACTCATGGCCAGTGAAGGGACATCAGTGCAGAGCACTCCTAGACGTAGCAGTGCTGGGGAAGGGGGTGCAAGGGGTGCAGTCAGCAGGAGTCTGGCCAGCTTCAGGCCCTCCAGCCAATTCCTCACAGGTCTGGTGGCAGTGGTGGCTGGCTGCTCCTTGCCCTTCTGCCTTGCATTCCTTTTGTGCTGGGAAAGCTCCTTACTTTGGCTCTGCATTGCCTCAGTGTGAAGATCTAAAGAATGCAGTGCTGAGCTATTGCATACTCCAGTTACTCCTTGCAGATGTATCTGCCCTATCATCTCCACTGTGAAATCCACATTGTCTCTGGAAAAAGTGAGCCCTGGATCCTCTCAAACTCTTATTACTCCAGGTAACACAAAAGATTATACTATAGGTTTAATTTCAGCATTAACCTTTAAGTAATGGCACTGTCCCACTAAGTAAAACTTCCCTGTGTACTCAGTTCTGTGGGAAAGCAGGATCACCCACTGCTGGCAGCATGTTCCTTGTTTGCTGTTGTCCGTGGGCCAGGGAATGCTGGGTCTGCTGCTGCAAGCTCTCTGAGCCCCATGGGCATTGCCTTTAAGCCCTGGGCCTGTCTCCTCCATAGGTGTCTGCCCAATGGCACAGCAGCAAAGCAGAAGTCAGTGTTTCCAATCTGAGTGCAGTCAACTTCCAGGAGGAACTCTGTGTGCTCGGGGATGTTTATGCCATTTTGCTAAGTGGGACAGTGAGCAAACTCTGCGTGGCAGTCACAGCGATAGTGTGACTGGCCTGCCTCCCTTGGGTGGGGTTTGCTTCTGCGTCACAGGGGCATGGCACAGCCTGACGTCTCGGACATTGTCCATCAGTTTTTTTTCCTGGTTAAATTTGTTTCTGGATCATATTTTGTGTAGAAAAAGGGTATATGCTTTTATACGTTTTTAGGGAATGTGTTTATGCCACTCAATAGCTCTGTGGTCTTGCTTTCTTCCGCAACCTTTGAAACTCCTCCAACACTGATAAACACATAAACAAATACTTCTATAATTTTTTAATAAATCATACACCAGTTGACAAGTCTGTCCTGGCCTTCCTCAATGTAAATCCTGAGAACGGAAGAGGAAGATGGCTTCTATGAACACAGTGCTGGAAAATAGAATTTGAAATGGCACTTGTATGGGGTATTTTGTTTCTGTGCACAGGCTGTGGGTAGTGTCAAAGCAGGGTTCATCCCAAGCTGAAAACTCAGTCCCGCCTAGCCAGGTTTATAACTTGTCTGAAGGGACACTTTACTGTGAGATTTTTGCTTGGCAACAACTCCAGCCTCAAAGCATCAACCAGCAGGACCTGGGCGCCTGCAAACAATCCTGGTTTTTCTTGTCCTGACCATAGAGGCTATGAACCTCTCATGGGATGCCCAGACCCTGCTGTTTGGATATTAAACATTTCACAGAATCTTTGCTAATAACTTTCCAGCATCTTGCTGAGGAAGAGGTCATGGGGAGAGGGCACGAGAGGAAGCGGGCAAGACAATGCAGCATACTTGAGATTAAAATGTGATGCTTTAGTTCTAAGTAAACTGATACGTGTGGAACTAAATCCTTAATCTCAGAGCTTAATAAGCAGACATGCAGACAGCTAAGCTAAGCATATCCATAGTGCGTCTCCTGCAGTTTTTACCTGTTGTCCCTGATGAGGAATATAGTCTCAGCAGAAATCCCTGGCCTGTGTTGACAGCTCTGTGCTTGGCAAATTCCAGGTGCTGCCTGTAGCAGTATCTCTCCGAGGGGAAAGGGTCAGGCTTGTGGATGAGCCCATAGCCTGCTCCCACCCATCCTACTGGTGTGGGCCCCCCCATGGCTGCAGGATGGTCAGCCCCTGCTGCTCTGCCCGCAGAGTGTGTGCAGGCAGGGGCAGATGGATGGGGCCCTGCCCAGGCCGATGTGGGTTCTCCAGGCTGTCCATCTTTTCCTTTGAGCAGGCTGTGCTCAAGGATCCTCATTTCCAGGTCCCCTCTTTTGTTTTGGCACAGGGGATAATACCGGCTTGTTCTCAACTTCCAGGCTGCACTCTGCTCTGTTCCAGAGCCTTCTGAGCAGTGAGCCAGTGGTGTCCTGGGAGCAGCTGCTGGGTTTCCTGGGTTCTGGCTTGTGGCATCCTTCTTTAGGATCCACCAAGGCTTAGCTCTCTCCAAATGGGAGGCTTTTCCTTTTGGATCCATCCTACTAAGAAAGTAGATGTCATTTCCTCTCTGTGTAGCAGTTCTTCCTGCAGGTCCTTTTCTTAAAGGATGGCTGCCGGCAGGTGGAATGATTCCCTCAGAGGAGGGAAAAAACCCCAAAATTCTTCCCATCTTGGCTGGTGCCAGTAGGTCATTCTCTCCCCTGGTCCCTGTTTATTATTCTGCCATTAACATGATTTTATATTGTAAATGAAAAAAATTTCCAGTGTGGCACATGCTTAGGGTCTTCTTCCTGGGGTCTCCTTGCCTCATTACAAATGTGCCCCCCTGGTCAGTTCCAACTTGGGTTAGTGTACATTCCTGTGTGTTTGGATATAGGATTTGTGTCAGCTAAGCTCCCAAGAGGGTGCCTGTTTGTCTGGTGATGGTGGGGACTTTGTGCCCGGACATTCTTCCATAGGACTTGGGCAAGAGGTGTCTTTTTTGGGCATCCTGCCTGGGTAGGGAGAGATGGCCTTTGGGGAGATGCTTGCCAGTGAAAGACATGTGATGAGGCTTTCTGGTTGAGGGCTGGGGTCTGGAAAAAGACAGGCCAGCACTGGGGATTTACTGGCCGTGAGAAGAGGTGTCCCCGAAAGGAAGCGGGCGAGACAGATTATCGTGGAAGGATGCATCAGGGAGCTGATGTCTTCCATCTGCTTGGAGACTGAGGCTGGGAGACAGGCGGCCCCGTCTCGTGGCCCTGTGCCAGCAGGGTGGATGGACCCCAGAGCTGGGGGAGGCAGCTGGTGACTTTGGGGGCTGGGAGGAGGGGGAGAGAGCCGAAACCTCAGCCGAACTGGGGGTGATGCAGCCGGAGCCTGGACGCCTCGCTCGGCCGGCAGGGCTGAGGGCGGCGAGCTGCACATCCCCGAGCGGGAGGCTAGATGGCAATGTGGCCGTGGTGGTGTGCCCGGCAGCCTGCCCCGCGCTCGGCGGGCCCCTGAGCCTGGCTGACGACACTAAATCGCCGCACACAAAATCTGCCCTGGTCAGCACGGTCCCCAGCCGCCCGCCCGCCCGCAGCAGGTCAGCGCAGCTCCGGCCGGCCGCGGGAAGGTTCTGGGGGGACCGAGCCTGACCTGGTTCCTCGGGGAAAGACCCGGGGAGAGCCAGGGAACTCTGACTGCGTCTGAGCCCTGTCTCCGCGGAAGGCTGTTGAGTGACCAGGGGCGCCAGTGTCAGCTTTAACCTTTCGGTGAGGGCGTGCTGGGCTAGGAAAATCACTGGGAAGATCGGTCAGCAAAGCAGCATTCTGACTCCCCTGGGGCTGATAGCTGGTTGGGAAGAGGAGGGACAGCAGCGGGATGCTGGCTCATGGGTTGCAGGGGGCTGCAAAACAGGAGTCAGGGGTGGGCAGCAGGGAGGCACAGACTGGCTCTCTTGTGAAGCCCCGAGCTGGGCCACTCTCCTGATGCAAAACAACCCCTCAGAATGCATTGTCTGTCACTCCTTGCCGGGGTCTTTCATCTAGAGGCAGATGCCAAATCTCCTTCCCTGAGGGAAAGGCATGCCAAGCCTCAGGTTTGCAGGCTGAGCAGCATTTTCCACCCAGCTGCACACAGAAGCAGCGGCAGGACCCTGCTGAGCCCTTCTGATGAGACGAGTGAGGGCTGTCATTTTTTTAAGTGTCTGCATCTCATCTGAATGTGGCTGTGCTGTTTAGCATTGACATGACCCAGGAAGAGCAAAGAGGACAGGGAAACAGCTGGACACTTGTTTATATCCTGCAGCTACTGTTCAAGATAGACAAGGGAAGGGGGAGAGTGTCCACCGGGGAAACTCTATGGGCTGGACACTTGTACTGGGAAATGCAGAGGGGCTGGGGGGGACAAAGAGTTGGGAGTGAGGGAAGGGGGATGGGGTTGGCACTGTTGCCAGGGCAGAATCCCAAGGCTGGAGCTTGTGTGGTCTCTGCCCAAAGGGGTCTCCCCTGAGTGCGTTAGCACCAACTACAGCCTTGCCAACTCATTTTCCAAGTAGTTTCTCCTGTCCTACAGCATAAGAAATGGGGTGGTGAATGACACTGAATCTAGTCTGAATGCTGTTGCAGTGGTGGAGCCTCAAGTGAGCATGCCAGGCTGGTCAGCTTATCTCAAAAGCTGTCAGGAATAGAGGATGGAAATTTTCCTAGGCCTGTCGCAAATGCACCCTCTAACAAGAAAATAGAATTGGAAAGCTCAGGAGTGTCTAGCCTGGAGAGAAGAAAGATTAATAAGGGCTCATGACAGAAGGATAAAAAGAAGGATGTGGAGAAAACACACCAGGCACATCCATTCACCCTCTCTGAAAGTGCAGTAGAGACAGTATTTAATCAAACAGACTGTCAGAGGAAATAAAATTACCTTTTTTTCATTTTTCCTTTCACCCAAAACATAGGTTGTCTCATGAAATTCATTGCTCCAGGGCTTCACTTGTCTGGATGCTCACCTCTATGCTGGCTACAGCAAGTGTGCTCAGTGTGAACAGTACACACACTCACCCCAGAAGACTGGGAAATGATGCGCCCAGTTATTGTGGCACAGACACCAAAGACAGGCTGTCCCTTGGGCCTTGGAAATATGAGCTTGCTTTGCAAATGTCTGAAGGCTGTAAACTCCAGGAACCTAATGCAGTTCTTTAACAATAAACATGCAAGCCCCAAGGTACATCATGGCCCAAGGCAGAGCCTGTGAAGAACATCCAAGGTCTTTTTGTACAAGGCTGTACCCCAGATCCTGCTTGCTCTGTAGCTCAAATGAGCTGCCCTTCATAGCTATGGGTGTGGAGTGTGAAGGGCACTGGTGAGTATTCCCCGGGGCCAAGGCCAGGACATGGACAAAAATTTCTTCCTCTGGTGGCCTCCAGTTGTGACTATGGCACCCCAGTGTGCTTTCCCATATTAGATATATCTCTTGGGATTAAAAGATTTGTTGCTCTAGCTTGTAAGACTGGATGCTGACCCCGGATGAGGTAAATCTTCCTCACATTTCTGGGGCAATGTGATGCAGCGATTGGAAGTCATGGTGGTCCCTTCTTGGCTCCAAAATGAGTGACGTTTTGTAGATTGGGAGAGCAGCAGTCAAGCATTAGGGGTGGCATGTACTGCTGGGGCACGTTTCACCCACTGCATTCAGGGGGTAGCAAGAGCTCAGGTGTTCCCTGGTCCTGCCTGGGTACTCAAACAGGTGCCACATGCTGGGATGGGGAAGAGAGAGGTGCAGTGGGGTGAGTGATGCCCAGTCCAGTCTGATGGCCCAGTAGCAGCTCCCTGGAGGCACTGACAACAGCAGACCACTCTAGGTTCACCAGGGATGGCAAAAGCTGAACAGACCAGAATGTGTTTTTTACTCTTGTGCTTCAGGCCATCCCAGAGGGAGCCCTGCCTAGGGCCCTCAGGGGCTGTTTCGTCCTGACTTTTCACACTTTGCCCCAGGCATCTTCCTGGAATGCACAGGAGGCTTGGGAAGGTGGTACGCATCTCCAGTGCAGGATGAGCTTTTGTGGTTTTGTATTTGTGCTTGACTGGAGCAAAGACAATGGTTGTGTGCTTCCCAGCCACCTGAGCTTTGCTCCTAATCATGTTTACTTTCCTCTTCAAAACAAGGCTTGAGATTCCCTGTGGGTGTCTGGAGAAGGGTAGGAAAGGCTCCAGTTCACTGGAGGCAGAAAACTCTCTGCTTGGAGAAGTAGATAAAGTGAGGAGAGGAGGTGGTAGGATGGTAGATGTTATCTTTGCCCTTGTTTCCTGAGCCTGATGCTTGGCTCTTGGACATTCTTCCAGAGGCTGTAGACAGCTCCAGGAAGCCTCCAATCTGTGTTTCATAATGGTAACATCTGTAAATAGCTGGTTTAACTGGCTTCACAAGTCCGACGCTTTGCCTTGGCTCTGCCTTGTGGGGGAGGAATAGGTTCCCAGGAGGCCTCACCTGCAGTGGGGTGGGTTGAGGACATGAGGACCTCCAGGGCATCAAATCCAGCCCTGCACAGGCAGTTCTCTCATGAAGGCTTGACAGCTCAGGCAGTGGAACCTGGGGGAGAGGGAAGGCAGGCTGTCCTCCTGCCTGCAGGGGAGGATCTCCAAACACCCATCAGGCTCCATGGGGCGGGATCCACCCTTGTCCTACTCCCTGTGCTCCCTTCACTGCTCGTGTCTCCACTTTGCCAGCCTGCATTGCTTGCAGGAAAACTCAAGGGCAAAAGACTGCCAGTGCAGAGTGGTGCCTGGCAGGTGCTGCCCTGTGTGTCTGGGAAGCTGAACAAACCTTAGGACTTTTAAGAATGGGGAAATGCAGAGTTAATGGGCTGTCCCGTGCAAATTTTGGGCCACCTGAGGCTGAGCTAAACTCCCTTCTACAACCTCCAGCTACTCCTTTGTGGGTGGTTGAAGGGTGGGAAAGAGTCCTGAGAAATCTTTGGCAGATGGCATCACAGGACAGGGAGAGGGGTTCAAGTTCAGAGCAAAGGGGCTGCATAACCTGGGAGGCATATGCTGAGGTTTTAGGGCAGGTATTCTAGGCTGCTCCGGTGCTGTGCAAAGACTGGCTGCTGCTGAGATATAAAGCGACTACCACCCCAAGGGGCTCCTGAGCTGGTGCACAAGCTCTGTGTTTCCTGCACTTCAGCAGCCAGGCTTTTACTGACTGAGGGCACAACAGATCCCACATGAATTCTGCTTTTTCCTGTGTGGACTAGGTGGGGTGGATAGGGGCTGTTAATCATGTCTAGGGATCATAGTTACCTAGTTTGGGGTAGGGATGCTACTGTGACCCTTTAAACGATGCTACGTAGAACTAGACCAACAATTTGTGTGGTCCTTGGGGAATGTCTGAAGTACTAGCATGCTAAGAGAGGTGCAGATCAAACCCAGGCTGCATTTATGGCTCCAAATTCTGACACTTTGTTATCGGGTGGTCAATGGACTTTAGCATGCAAGTGAAGCAGGTGTTTGCCTTTCTTTCTCCATCCCTCAGCCCACCCCTTACCCTTAGTTGCTGTCTTGTGCCCATCCCATTCAGCAATGAATATACTTAGACCAGGCCCAGGCACTGGTGGGACAAACCCATATGATTAACCAGTCCTGCCAGTACATCCGTCTCACCTCTGATTTTGCCAGCCTGTGCCTCAAGCCCACTCATTCTTTCCCCCTCGAAATCACCTGTGTTGAAGGGACCATTCAGGCAATAAGCCAAGTCTGATGGCTCCTATGCCCTCCTCTTGAGATGCACCAGACTCCCAGACAATCTGAGGAAGGGGTTCCATTGCAGAGCACATACTATAGGATATGCTGAAGTCACAGGCTCTCTGGTCCCAGGGAAGGCCCCAGGAGTGCTGCACTGCAGTTGTGTTCCCACCAGTGCTGCAGACCTGCAGCAAGGCTCCCAGGTCTTAGCTGACTCAGTTTCACATGCCTGGCACTGAACGTGAGGATAACTTAGCTAGGGCTGACAATCTCCTCAATCTGGAGGCTGAGCTTACTGACCCAGTATCTATAAGGTCAAGTGCTTACCTGGTGGTGTAATGCAGCAGCACCTCACTGGCAACACAGCCCCCCAGCCCTGCCCAAGTTCTGCCTCCGAGCACTACTCACTGGCCTGCCTGTTTAATTAAGAGAATCCAGGTGTTTGTATGGACTTTGGGTTGACTATCTACCAAGTCTCAGCCTAGCTTGGGTGCTGGCCTCATAGGTGCTGAGATCTGGTGGGGCTGTGGCAGCCTGTGGCTCAGCTGCATTGAGACATCAAACCTGAGCCGAAAGCCCCGGTGCCATGCAGAAGGGTTAACAGTCCGCTTGCTCCCTCTGTGCTTCAGAGAGCTTTGTTCATTCGAGTATTAAATTCCACAGCTGTAAATAATCTGCAGCAGGAGAGATTATCAAGGCCTTGGGAAGAAGCAGCTTTTATTAATAAGATCAGTTCTCCCTGCAAAGCATCACGTAGTCGCTCTCCACCCTTTCCTCGCTGTCTCGCCAGGCATTGCCAAGGTCCAGTGGCATAACTTCCCCACCTCCATCCTATGCCAACCATCCTCCTGGCATGCTCCTTCTGCCTTGCTATTGCTGATCGGCAAATATTGCCCTTCACATACAACTGATGTGAAGCTAGAAATGTGTGAGTTTTGCCCGGTCTTTCAGAGCGGGGAGGGGAAAGCTGGTGGTCTCCCGTCTGGAGCACCCCAGGTGAGATGAGTTGTGTTGGGCCTCAGCCCCTGGCTGCGGAATGCAAAGGAAGGCTGCTCGACGAGGGGAGCAAAGGGCCTTGGATAGGAACCAGCAGTGCAAGGCTAGAAGTGCTCCCCACTTTACCTGAGATGTAATTGTGGTTTGACATGGCCAGGCTGCTGCTAGCCAAGGTGGGAAGGTGGTGGGACACATCCTTGCTGGGACAGGAGTGTGGTGCTTCTCGCTGCCATGGCACCTGCCTCTGTGCCAGGCTGGAGGCTGCTCCGTGTCTGACTCCTCCAGGGGTATGGCTGTGGGCAGGTGCAGCATGCAGGGCCTGGATGTGGTTTCCCATGGCTCTCCCTGGAGCAGGAAACAGGCCTAGCAGGAGTTTGAATGGAAACACATTCCTGGTGATTTAGAATCGTGTGGTTTGGTGTCTAGGAGTTTTTTCCAGAGCATCCTCCGTGAAGGCAGGAAGATCACAACTGCCCAGGGTGGACAAGGGTCTAGCTAGAAAACCAGCCTAAGAGAGGCTTTTTAGGATGGACACCAGGGCTTGGCCCTCTTTCAAGCCGCCCAGTCCCGGGGGATTCCTCACTTCTGTGTGAGGAAAAATCCCCTTGCATAATTCTTCCTCAAACCCTCCTCCCCCTCACAAGTAATTTCCAGTGTTAGCACATTCCCGGCAGTGATGGATCCCCTCTGCCACCAGAGCTGAGAACATGGCATGGACATCAGGCCTTGTGGTGATTCCCACCTACAGGAGGTGGCTGTGGCTGCAGTGGCTCCCCACTACGCTGCACTAATCCAGCTGGTGCAGGGCCCTGCTGAGCTTTTAGCTTTCTTTTCTGGCAGAGCTAGAGACTCAACATGAGGCCCCTGTACCTCTAAACATCTGTAAGCAGTACACAGACATCCTCCTTCTCTGCTGTGAAAGGAATTGGTATTCGGGGAGCAGCAAATGCTTTGAGTTTGCACCCCAGTTTGCACCAGGCTTTCAGGACACTGTGAAGCATTGCCAAGAGCACCAGCCGCATGGTACGGCCTCTGAGAAGCGAGTACCAGCTCGCCCTGCCACTTCCCACTTTCCTGGCAAAGCTGCTGAGTTCAGAGCTAACCCTGACGAGGCACATCTTCCCCCCACCTCCCGCCATCACTCGTCCAGCTCACTTCTCCCCATATCCCCAAAGAAGTCTGTACCCCGCTGACCAAAGCATCACTTTTAATTAAAATAGCTCCCCTGCGATGCATCATCTGAATGTCTCCGGGTATTCCCGCTGGGCTCTGGCCAGAGGGGTGTGCGGGGGTAGAATATCAGGTCAAAATCTCTCCGAACTGCAGCCAGAGAAAGTCAGAGCAGAGAAAGCAGCTGATGGCCTCGCTGCTCCGCTGCCAAGGGCTCTCAGCAAGGGGGAGCTCTGCCCCAAGAAGGCCTGGGAACGAGACACGGCCTTTCTCCCTGCAGAGGCGTGCGGAACTGTGGATGCCCAGGGGAGGCAGGGAATGAATGCTGTGAGCAGGGATCACCAGCTCCCTGGGCATGGCTGATGTTCCTGCAGGAGAATCAGGCTGGCAGCCATGCACCATGCTTAGTGGGGTTTGGAGGACTTTCTCCAAGGCCCTGAGAGGAGTAAGGGTGGGACATCCATTGGGGTTTGTAAAATGGAGAAGGGAGGCAGGTCAGTAAGAGTATACAAAGGATTCCCTCCTAAATGGAGACAAGCTTTTCTATCAAGGTTGCAGGGCTTCATTTGGGTTACCTAGGAGATCATCTGGAGCAAGGGCTGCCTGCTCCAAGGTGGCTTCAAGAAAAACACCTTCACCTTCCCCTGCCCCCAGTGTGCTGGCAGCTTTTCCAGGGATGAGAAAAGAGGGGGGTGCTAAGGATCAGTAACTCCCCTGGGGACCCACGTGGAGCCATTCCTCCCACTTCCCTAGGAAGGGTGAGTGCTAGCTCCACCCACACTGCTGCTGGAGTTTCCCTGGCCTGGGGTCCTGCCGGGGCGTAGCTGCTGCTGGTGCCTCAGACGTGCTGCAGGCTTAGCTCTGAGGAATGGGAATTGCCAGGGTGTTTCAACTCTTGCACGAATGTGTCCCCCATCCCGACCTGGGTGGGACATATGCCACACGTGGTCACTGTGACCCTCACACCTCACACGTGGATGAACAAGTGGGCACCTGTGGGGTTGGGGGTGTGCAAATAACGATGTTTTACTCCAGCCCCTGCAGAGACCCCAACCCTTGTGCTTTGGGAATTAGAAACTCAGCCTTCTGGCAGGAGGTGAGTAAAGCCAGAGAGGAGCAGGGAAAAGGCCTTGCTGTGCAGTGGGGAGGACTCTCTGAGGGGCTTGAAACCCATATGGATGTTCTTAGGAGCCTCCCATCTGTTGGGGCATTATTACAGCAGCCCTTGCTGTCATATGCTGCCATAGAGCAAGAGGTCTGTGCACTCATATGAGCCTGTGGCATCAGCTAGCAGTAAATTGAAATTCTTTTCCTGCTGGACATGCTGGGCTGAATCCATGGGCACTTATGGAAACTGCTGGGACACGTGTGTGCTGCTTTATTAAAGTATGTAGCATTTCATCCCTGCATGGCGGGTGGCAGGAGTCAGGCATGTGCTTGGTCTATGGTTTCTCCCTGCTCCTGTCAGCTTTGTGACACTCTGTGTGCCCCTCCCACGCAGCCTCCCCACGGGCTCCATCCCCATCCCCATCCNCGGGCTGCGGGACCGCCGGCTGCCGCCCGTGGGACCAGCGATCCCGGCGGGCCTGGGGAGCACGCCTCGGGAAACTGCAAATGAGGGGCACGGCTTGCTGTCACCGACACCCCTGAGCGCGCCTCTCTCCAGGGAAAGGATGGCTTCTCTTCCTTTTCCCACGTAGGGAGGGAGATGCGTTTTCCGGGTGCTGTGTGAATTTTGCCCGGTCTTTCAGAGCGGGGAGGGGAAAGCTGGTGGTCTCCCGTCTGGAGCACCCCAGGTGAGATGAGTTGTGTTGGGCCTCAGCCCCTGGCTGCGGAATGCAAAGGGAGGCTGCCCGACGAGGGGAACAAAGGGCCTTGGATAGCAGCTCTAGCGAGCAGGGAGTGTTGGCAAACACGGCTGCCATTGCTCAGGGAAGAAAGCAGTTGAGCAGGGGCGTCAGGAGACACTGAGCGCAAGGGGCTGTGGGTTCCCAGCAGGAAAAGGGGATCAGGAGGTTCATGGTGCTGAATCTCCCTTGGCAGGCACCTGCTTGACCTTGAATCGAGTTCAGTTGTGCTTCTCCTATCTCTCTGCTTTGTGGCTGCACTGAGTGTGAGGGGAACCCATTTTTCCCACTGCATTTTCGTGGCGGAGGCGGGGGAGCTGGTGCAGAGAGAGAGCAGGCTGGGGAGGATGCATCAGTGAGTGACGTGTGATGCTGGAGCGAGCAGTGGCCCAGCCTCGCTCAGGTGCAGTTCTCCGTGCTGCGCCTCACGTACAGACGCTGTCTATCCTCCAGCTATTTACCACCAGCTCATTTTGCAAACTCTGCACTCACAAGATTTTTTTTCCCTCTCTCCCTTCCTACTTCCCTCCCTCCCTCTCTCTCTCTATTCCCTCTAGAGATGCTCAGTGTTCCCCATTCAGCTTCAAGCGCAAGGTCTTCCACCTGCACAGACATTGCTCACACTGACCTGCCTGCAGATTCTGTAGGGCCTGTCCAAATTCACCCCCTTCCCTTTCTTCCACTCCATTAGGGCATTAGTTCTGGCAGGGGGAGCTGGTGAACAAAGAGGGAGGCTGGTGTGAGCTGAAATGCTTCCAGGGGGGAGACTTGGCCAGAGACCCTGCTGCTCCTGCTTATGCACCCATGAGCCTGGAGGTCCGGCCCCTGCTGCCCTGCAGGGCTGCTCACTTCCCACGGGGGTGTGGGGTTGCCATCTTTGCTGACTGGGAATAACCACCCTTTGTTAGAGGAGAGGGAGGAAGGGGGAGATGGAGGGAGGGAGGGAGAGGAGAGAGGAAGGAAGGAAGGAAGGAAGGAAGGAAGGAAGGAAGGAAGGAAGGAAGGAAGGAAGGAAAAGAAGTTTATGTGGGACTGGGGAGAGTCCCCTGATGTGGGAAGGCACAGGAGTTTATTCCTGGGTGTGCTGGTAAGGGATATGGAATAAGACCCAACCAGGGATTGCCCTATTGTGTGCTGAGGAGGGAAAATAGAACACTACAAGGAGGGGGTGGTGGGAGTCTCGGCCCTCCCCAGCGGGAAATTGGAAAGGGATTGCCGAGGAAAAGGGGCTGCCCTTCAGTGTCTCTTCCTGGAGGGGGTTACTTGGCCCTGGGAGGGTTTCTTCCTGAGCAGGGACTATGACTGATGGCTAACTCACCCTTCTCCTAGCGGGTATGTGTTACTTTAATATTTTTTTTTGAAACCTAAGGCCAATGACTTGTCTCAGCCTTTTATCTCCTCTATCTCCCCCGTGCCGAGAGGGCTTTGTGGTTTTAAGGAGGTGCTTGAAAACACGAACTGGGGGTTTCCCTAAGGGTGGGAAAACAGACAGCATAAGCAGGAGACTGCTGTCTCTGTCTTCTGATATCCAGCAGGTTGGGTGCTGGTGGGACTGACCGCTCAGCTCTCGGCTGTGCACACCCCGAGGGTGGCGAGGAGACCACCCCAAATACAGCTGGGGCACACCTGAGGCTGGGGTGAGGGGCTGGACGGAGAGACCCCACCTCGGCTTTAAGGGCAAGAACAGGATTGCCGTTCTGCCCCCTGTTCTGGGGGCTTTGGGGGCGCTGCTGGCACGAGGGCTGGCGGTGGGGCCGGGACCCGCGGGCAGGGGTCGGGGGTGCGGCTGCGTGCGGGGGGCAG
>WEIT01025840.1:216942-232643 GCA_013389985.1 Dryoscopus gambensis | reverse complement strand
CCCGGCTCCCCGCGCCCCGGCCGCCCCCAAGCTGAGCCCACCGCGGGGCGAGCGGGACCCCACAGGTTTTACCCCGAGCTGCCACCGTGACTTCGGGCCCCAGCGTGGCCCAGTGTTGCTCTCCACGAGCCCCTCGGTGCCCTGTTGGCAGTCCTGGGGTGGGGGTGCTGGGAGCAGGCTGAGCTTTGGGGGCACAGCCGCATCGTGCTGTCGGCAAACTCCCTTCTCCCTGCGGCCCGGCCTCGCAGGGCAGTGCTGGGGCATCCTTTTCTTCTGCAGCTTCTTGGTGCCCTGGGGCATGTTCTCAGCCACACATCCTGCTCTCCAATGACCCACCACTTGCATCAGAGGTCCCCTTTGATGGGGACAGCCAGGAGAAGGAGCTGAGTAACTCCCTGATATTTGCTGGCCGAGGCAGAAAGCTTGGTGCTTTGATATAAGGAGTGGAAAAGCCCTTTTTCTTTCTTTGTTTCTGGGGCCTCCGAGGATCACCTGGGACTGTATGTGTTGGTCGTTTCCAGCTGGATCTGGGATTTCCCACTGTAGGGACCAGGACAATAGCTTCGCTGGCACAGCTGTGGGATGGGTGACTGAGCAGAAGTGACTGCGCACAGCCCCACAGCTTCCCTCTCCCCCCGGGGCAGGTGTGGATCATGCCTGTAGTGCACCACGAAACAGCCCTTGCTGTTCCCAGGAGATAGTGAGCTGGGGCAATCGCTGCTTTCCTAGCCACCCTGCCCATTCTGTCACATGGGGAATAAATTTTCCTTCAGAGGCAGCTTTGCCTGCCTGCATTGCTGTTTCCTTCTGGGGAGCATTGGAGGTGCAGAGCTACTCAGAGGGAGCTCTGGATGAGATCCTGAGAGAGGCGCTTCTCCAGGAGAGAATGTCTAACATGGCTTTTGCAAATAGCACATGGACCCAGTTCCTGCTGAAGGTACCTACCCCTGTGCCACCCCCATGCCACTACGCAGGAGCAGAGCCGTCCTGCACTGTGGGCTGGGGACCCCACAGAAAGTGCCAGCACAGTGCTTGCAGTGGCTGGGCCACATTTTTCAGCAGCACCCACGTTACTTAGGGGATGGGCAAGGATGGTGCTGCAGCACTGACCCCCTCAGCATGGCCAGCTGTGTGTCAGGAATGGTGTTGTGCAGATCTAGTGGTGCCTTTGGAACTATTTGGGCACCAGTTCAGGCCCACTGGTCCTGCTCTAACCTGGATGATCCCACCTACCTGACCTAAATCCCACAGTGGTTTCAGCAGGACACAGCGTTTTTCATCACCCCTTGCCTGAACCAGTTAGGTAGGATTGCTGTGTGCTGGGAGGTGGTTACTCTAAAGGAGTCTGTGCTTCAGCAGCATCCTGGATCCTGCAGGACCCTTCATCCAGAGGGCAGGCAAGAGAAGAACTCTCCATCCAGTGGAGTGAGGTGCCCCTGCGGCTGGGAGGGGATGCAGGAGGACAGAAGAGCCTGCAGTGACAGAGGTGCTTCCACAGGGTGGTGTGCAGTAGGTCCCTGCCTGGTTTTGCACTTTGCAGCACCTCCAAGCCCCTGGCATCACAGGCTTTGACGGGGCTCAAGCCCAGGGAGGACCAAGGTGCACCTTGCCACCCCGTGTTAGCCTGGCTTGAGGAAAGAAGAGCATCTACACTCCAGATGAATCATGGAGCAGAGCCCAGCTGCTCGGCTGGGCCTGCAGTTTCTCACCTCCACCCTGTGACCAGCATTAGTTCTCACTGCTTGGCTGCCAGGAACTCAAACGGTGCCTTGCTTGGACAAGCTGTCAATCCAGGGATTTTTGTTTTCATATTAAACCAGCTAAGTATTCAGAATCAGTTCCAGCTACCACCACGGGGAAAGCAACTCCAAGATACATAAATCCCTGCCAAGCCTGCTAGTGCTACCTCTGAGGCAGCAATGCCGCTGCTCTCTGGTGCTGCCAGGAGTGGGTGTGTGGGAGGGCTCCGACCCAGTGTCCGGCCGAGCTCACGGGGAGAGGATCTCTCTGCAAACCTGCCAGCCAGCACACAGGGAGCTTGCCCTGGTACCACCTTGCTGAGGGGCATCCAAAAGCGTGCCCAGATCTCTGTCCTCAGGAAACGGTTGGAAAGGAGTGGATAACGCCTGCCTGCAACCTCAGGTGGAGGAGAGCAGGATGGGGGAGCTGGTGTGCAGCCATCCTGCGCTCAGGTCCCTGTGGCTGTGGGTTAGAGAGACCCACTCCACGTGCCTGCATGGAGCAGGATGAGACTTCACCGTGTAGGACAGCCACACTCAGGCCATTTGCTGCGTGCCTGGCACTTGGTCTCGCTGGGTTTTCCCCATGTGGTTTGTGGGACCTGGAGCTTTTTGGCCTGCCGGGTATGCCACACAGCATGTCCCTTTTCCAGAGTGAGCTAGTCTGGCTCTCCCAGTCCTGTTTTGGGAAGCAAAGATCGGGGAGTACGCCCTGCCGGGCACGTAGGCCATCCTTGGGTAATGACTCTGAGTGTTTGGCCGTCTGATGCAATGAACTAATTAGGAATTTGCTGTCACCACAGCTGGACTCACCTGGCTTGTACGCTATAGCTGGGTGATTCTCACTCTGTGTGACAGTCTTCCAGCCTCACTGGGCACCAGGAATAGCAGCGAGGGGATCACATGGCCACTCTGGCTGTCCTCCCCTGCACTATGACAGCCTTCTGGCAGCCTCGCGTGCAAGCGTCATGAGGTGGCTTCAGTGGCCGTGGAGGAACGTGCTCCTCCTTACCAGCCCCTGGGACAGACAGGTGACTTGTCTCCTGATGTGCCAGCAGCACACGAGGCTGGGGCGCGGCCCTGGCAGCAGGGAGCGGTGGTCATGGCACCCCTCCTCTCTGGGATTCAACAAAGATAGCCAAGGGCACTGAGGTTACCAAATGCCTTTGGAAACCTCTCCCTGGTGCTTTGCAAGGATCCATGTGCCAGGCAAAGAGCTGAGCAGAGCAGACCTGTGCTCCTTGCAGCAGGGAAGCATCCTGCTGCCTGTCCAGGCACGGCACTCTGCCTGTACTGCCCCTGTAGTGGGTGCCCGGCAGCTGTGAGGTGGGGTAGGCACAGCATACAAGGACTCCACTTCCGAAGTAACACACAATACAGAGAATCCTTCAATGCTGATGAATAATTTTCATACCTGCCCAGGTGCAAAGGTTGCATACTGGGCCTTCAGTGTTCATGCTAGCTCAGGGCATGCCAGCATCACTGGGTTTTCCCATAGGGAACCCCTGGAAAGAGCCCACTCCCAGCATGTGCCAAGGGCCGGTGTCAGTGAGTGGACATGCTGAGAACCACCGTGGTGACCGTGACAGTGGGAGGTCCTGGGGAAGACATGCTGGGCATAAGCAGAAATCAGCCACAGCTGCTGGAAGAGCCTCGGAGAGGAAAAGTATTCAGCCCACGGAAAATGAATTAGTGTTGACGTTCACTGAACATTTGTTTAGATTAAGCAATATGGCTCCAAGTTTCTCAGCTGTGGGGAGCCGGTCACCACAGCACTTACTGGATGTCTTTTGGTGTTGCTGTTCATGGCACTGGCCAAGGGACTGAGAGGTGGTGGGGAGAGCTGACCCCACCCTCGGGAGCCTCCTCCTCCTCTTCCAGGGACAGAAACTTTCTCTCCCTGGTTTCTCCTCAGACAGAGAGCTGAGGCAATGACGGTTTTCCTTTCCAGAAGTGAATGCTCTGGGTGATGCCCTCTCCCAAAAGGCATTTGCAGGATTTGCAAGGAGGCCGTTGTGGGCATCTGATGCAAGGACCTGCTGAACTTTCCTAGGGGTGCTGGAAACATGGAGGTGACAGGCAGCCTTGCTCCAGCTCTGTCCCAGCTCTGCTGGGATGGTGCCACTGGGGTCCCTGCAGTCATCAGGGCATCAACTGTTCCACCAACTTCCAAAAGCAGAGTTTAGGAAAGGCTGTGGCTGGGGGCTACTCTGCACTGGCACCAACACTTCCTAGCAGCTGTACGTGTGGCTCTGCCAGCTGAGCATGCAAAAATAACTTAGAGGCATGGAATAAAACGTATTTATTTCTTAGAAATCTGTATAAATTGGAACCATCTCCCAACAAGAAGTGCTGAGTTTGGTTTCCCAATGTAAAGTGGCAGCTACAATGAAGAAAAAGACAAAAAAAGGCTGGACCACCCACTGTCTGGGGAGAGAGTGCCTTGGGCCCCCGGGGTGTTTGGAGGGGGAACCATCTGGGCCCTGGGGTCTCTGCAGGTGGGACGTTTGCTGCCTGCAAATCGGGGAAGCCTTCCCGCAATCCTCCACAAACCCAAGAGAGCCACCTTAAGAGCTCTCCCTCCATAGGACCAAACGGATCCGCCAGGCGTTTCATATACCATATTCTATAGCCAAGGAAGCCTTAACAAAGAGCCGTACGCTCTCACGTTTCGCTTCAGGCTTCTCCCTGCTGCAGCTGGAGCTGAGTTTTTAAAAATCTTTGTGTCATTATTTCGTTCCTCTTTTGATTCAGCCATCGAGGGACAAGGAGATGCCAAACGAAAAGAATGGGCATTTAAACAGAACTAGATTGAAGAGGCAGTGTGTGCGCTGAACAACAAGTCTTTTTACATTTCATATGATCTTATACATGGGCTCCATTCAGTATATTTCCCCTCTGTTTCATTTGAATGTACAGAATTAGCCATTCACATCCTCTGGAATTACGGCTCTTTAACATTTCCATTCTGAGCTGCCTCCATATTTTGGGGGTTGGGAGTGTTATTAGCTCAGCTGGGGAAGCACAAGCTGAGGTCAGAGTTTGTCTTGCAGGCTGGAAATGAGCTTTTTCTTTTTTTTGGAAAGTGCAAGATTTAATGCATGATGACTCTGGTCGGAAAATATACGAGCATGCACAATAATGTGCATGTGCTAGAACATGCATGGATCTGGTTTCAGCGGAGCGGGTCTTTTTCACATTAATCCCAGTGAAGTTATTTCTTTAGACAGAAAAGCGAGCCTCGGTTGTTAGACACAGGGCGAGCTCCGTGATCGCCTGAGGTCGCACGCGTGGCCGTGTCCTTGTGCGTGGCTGCTGCCTCATTGTCTTTTTGAAAGACAAATATCAAAACCAAATATTTACCATGCTATTTACTAAAGCTCCCTGGATACTGATACAAATTTAGAAGAGTTGGCCCAGAAAACTCATTCAAACTGAGCTTAGAGTCACAAGAGGAAAACCATGAGGGATTGTGTGCGTGCAGCTAGTTCTGCTGAAAAGCTCAGGACCTGGCACTGCTGCCCCGAGTACGGATGGGACTGTGCAGTGGCATTGGTGCATCCATGCAGCCTACGCTGCCTTCCCTGAGAGTCCTGCAGCATCCCTGTGGTGTTACTTACACACATCATCAGAAGGAAGAAGGCCAACTTGGGAATGTTTGTCTTGTGAATCTGCCTTTTTTCTAGCTTTACTTGTCTGCTGGCACACCTAAGCCAGTGTCGTCTTTGGGGGTGCTCTCCCTTTCCTCAGCATCTACATGCAGGAGGGTTTATTGCTAGTCAGCTGGGATGTGAAAGTGGAAGCAATCTGCAGAGAGAGAGGAACCTGCCGCGTCTCTGCTGGCCGCTTTGCGATGCCTGTGTGCTGCAGAGAGGTGCTTCCCTTGGGGGACCCACAGGCTGTGGACAGAGTGGTCTGCAAGAACCAACATCCCAGAAGGAAGTTTCTGCCTCCTCTGCCACTCTTTCTTTGCTATATATTTAAGTTTTTCTATCTATGGCTTCTGCATCATCATTTCCTCAAGCCACTTAATCTGGTTGTTGTGGCAATGAGGACAAGGTGGCAAACAACAAACATGGCCCCCCAACAGGGCAAATAAACCCAGAAAAGTTGAGTGTGACTCAGAAGGCAGCAAGGCTCCCGTTCTTCTCCTCACCTGGCTTTCTGTAAGGCAAGGTTTAGCTGCTTCTCAAGGGCAGGAGCACAGACCTGGGGGCTGGAACATCATGCTCTGCAGGTGATTGTTGCCAGCTGACTTCACTTTAATACACAGCATCTGCTAGAGAGGGCTTACCTGAGCCAGACACAAATCCCAAGTCCCCAGTCGACCACCCCTGAACCAGTCAGACACAACCAGGTTGCAGGCTTTCCCGGAGATCCCTTCAATCACGGCCCCCTGCCTTAATTTAACCTGGTTATTTATACCTTTTCCTGTGTGTGTTTAATTATAGCAAAACCTGGCAATACCGCTGTGCTTAACGGTCTGTTGGCGTTTCCATTATGAGCCCAGACTGGAAGGGATTATATAGCCTGAGTGTTTGAACTGAGCCTCAGACAGAGACTTGGCATAGACTTGCAACCCAAATACAGAGATTTTCAATTGGCTAATGGCAGTTTTGAAAAGGGAACATTTTTCACATGCTTAGGCCCTTCTATTTGCTTAAGCTGCCTTCCTCTGTTTTAGACTCAGCAAGCAAGGAGTCGTAATTCAGCCTGCTACAGCAGTGACTCATGTTCGCTGCACAGTGATGCTGTAACCCAGCCAAGGCAAGGCCTTCTGCCTTAAGAGGAATTACACACAGAGAGGTGACTGGGGAAAGTCAGCTCTTCCACTCACCGGCATCACACCGTATGTGCATCCTAACTGCAGCTGCCATGGCCAGCACGAGTTGTCTGACTACGTCTCAGGCTCTGCAGTGGAGACATCTAATGTCACCAAGATGTCCTGGACTTCATGAGCAACCTGTGGCATTTATAGGGAAACAGTTGTTTCATCCTTGAGTAGACGAATCAAACAGGATAGCTTGATTAAGTCCTAAAAATGCTTTTCCTTCCCATCAGCTCCATGGGGAGTCAGGGGTAATAGGCTCAGGCAGCAGTGTCCACACCGGGGATAGTCTGGTGGGACCAGTCGCACTTGCTGCGAATCTAGAGTAGCTCCCATGGTGGGATGTGGTCCATCCATCTATCTCCACAAGATTTTTCTCTAACAGCATGGAAGGCAGAGCAAGAGTAGGTGAACAGCTATGTCTCCTTTTAACGCACAGGAGTCTTTGACACAGAAGAACCAAGTGATTTAACCGTGGTCTCCCAGTAGGTCAAAGCAAACCCAGATCTGCACTGCACACTGATGCCTCTGCAGTGGGCTTTTCCCCCTTCTGAATGCATTAAGTAAGCAAGTTGATATAACAAGCAAGAGAATATCATGTTTTGGGAAGAGTTATAAGTCAAGTTGGGCAGACACCAGGAAGGAAAACTAGCTAGTGAATGAAGAGAAGCTTATAGCAAAGACCATGTGTTCCAAACAGCCTTTCTCTCCAGAAAGCTTTGCATTTGACCGTGGGGGAAGGTGCTCTGTGCCTGTGTCCAGTGGAGAGCTGGTCCATCTGTTGCTGTATCCAGTCTCTTGCCTTTTGGAGCCTGGGTGGAGGGAGGCGAATACCAAACCGTGTACGCAGCTGGAGGAGAAGCATCAAGCCCCAAAGCTGCTGCATTTGCAGCTCATACCTAGAGGGATGCTATGCAAGGTGCCCTGGCTGCTGCGCCCCTGGAGCTGGGGCTGCACTTTGTTCCCTGTCAGGGGGTACTGGAGCTGGGTGAGCTCACCCAGGCTGTGCTAGGCGGCTACACCCCCTGACCTGGGAAGGGCTGGTGGGGACTGGACAGAGGAGACAGCTCTGTTCCCACCAGGGCTGTCACCATGGGAACTTTAGGGACTGAGGCCATTTATGGCTGGTTGTAAACCCTGACTCTGACAGCAAAGTCTTTCTTTGCCTTTTCCTCTGGACTTGGCCCTGGCTGTCTCAGAGAAAGCAGGCTCAAATTCTACCTCCGGCTGGCTCTGCACACACATCCCCTGGCACTGAGCGCTGGCCCGCTGCGTGGGAGCTGCTCGAGCTCAGAGCAGTGTCCTGGCTGTCTCTCCCACAGAAAGTGGAGCAGACGCCTGAGGTTGCTGAGCATCACAGGTCTGACAGCTCTGCAGACACCTGCGGATCCGCAGGGGGAGAGAAATGGTAGGTTAGTGGTGCCATTGCCCCTTGGAGGAGCTCTCAGATCAATTTGTGAGGCAAACGATCTCTGCTGAAGTCTAGTTCCCCTCGGCAGATTCCCAGCTTTGAGGCTGGAAAGGCTCATCTTTCGGCTTGGCCAAAACTGAAAGTGCTGTGGTGAAAAGATGGAGAAACCGCTGGCAGGAGCCAGCCTGTGGAGGAGAAGTTCAGGGCAGAAGGACTTCAGCAGCCAAATCTCATCTGGTCCTTCTTCTGATGCCAAATGCTCCTGTTAAAGCCACTTGGGTTGTGCAGCTCCTGAGGACTACCCCAGTTTGGATGCTTGCCCAGCCTTCCTCTAGAGAGAGAGAAAGAGAGAAGTTAAAACACAGAGCTGGTATCGATGCTGCTCTGTCTCCTGGGAGCTACAGTCCAGGTAGCTCATGATCCTCTTGTCCTTTTGCAGGCTCAGCACCCTAGTTGGACCACTGATCCTGCTGTGTGCCACGATGCTCTGCTAACAAAATGTGGCGACATGACCATGGTGCTGAATGGGAGCCTCCACGACAGAGGAGTGTCTGGCAGGGCAGGACTTGGGGACCAGGACGCAGCCCCGGTTCTTCACAGTGAAGGCCTGGGGGAGGGAGGGCATTTTGCCAGACTGCCTGGCTTTCAGGAGTTCAGGTTTGTGTTAAAAAGTAAAAGCTCCCTGTAGAATACAGAACCTGCTGTTATAGCAGAATAAAAAATTCAGTACTCAATACTTCATTGTAATTGGGACTCGATGATCCTTGTGGGTCCTTTCTGACTCAGGATATTCAGGATATTCTAATTCAAAGAGAAAGCTCCAAGAGGTACTCTCCAGCCACTCCATATAGAAAGCCTTTCAGAGGAGAGCTGCCTGTAGATGCTTCCTTTCCCAATGGCCCTCGCATGCACAAATAACTCTCCACCTCAGTTTTCCCCACAGCTTGAGGTCCAGCTCTGCCCATCGGGCCTGCCAGGACCTGTGACCCCATCTGCACAGGATGACATCTGGCAAAGTGACGCACTTGGAATAACATGGACCACTGCTTTCTCCATTCTTCTGCTTCATGCGCCCTGATTTCCGCAGCGGATGAGTCACTGGCTGGCACCTTGGCTGGAAGATGGACGAGCTGCTGACACAGCCTGAACACAGACTTTCTGCTCTTACCTAGGTTTGAGACCAGGAAGACGAGATGTGCTTCCTAAGAAAAAGTGACTGGATTTGTTCTGGGCTTCCTGTGGGATTCTAGGGGAAAAATGAAAAGGCTTTGCTGCTTTATGAGGGTAAGCGCTGCCTTTTTTTTTTTTTTTTTTTAACGTGTGTTGCTTTTGTGTTCTTTTATTTTTCAGAAAGTGGTAGGAAAATTTTCCTCCTTAAGGGAAAAACAAAGCAAAAGCAGAGACTGGTAGTGTTGACTGCTCATCCATGGAGAACAGTGGGCCCATGAAAGGCTAATGTCTGTTTGCGCTGGTTCCTAGAGCTAATGAAGTATGACTGTGAAGGGGACTCCTAATGCTAGTGCAAAGCAAGGCTCGCAAGCTTCAGATGTTTTCCTGGATGGTCTCCAAACCTTCTGCCCTCCTTTGGGCTCCAGCTGAGGTTGGAGACCTCAGAGCTGTGGAGACTTCAGTGCAGCTGCGTCCAAGCAAAACCAGAGCCATCACAATGAAAATAAATAAACAAATGGTGCTATTCTGAGCCTCAGACACATTGGAGGGTTTCATTTGCACCACAGCATCCAGGATGTCTCCCTCCCTGTTCGGGAGCAGTGTCCTGATTTACAGTCTATTACTTTCTGATGAATTCCCTCCTCTGTCTTCCAAGAGGGAAGCCTGCACACCTCTAGTAGACTCTCAGCTCACGCTTAAAGGGCGCTGTTGGTTTCCACTAGCAGGGCATCATGGTGCAGGACTGATTCACCCCCTACCAGGATGAGCACTACAGTGTATTTCCCTGACATGCAGCTACCCCTCCATACCTCGTGCTAAAGAAAGCTTTTTGCAGATGTGGTCTTGTCCCGACACCCTCAAAGTCAGCTCTTATGCTCCCCGCGCACCTTTTGGCTGTCACCTCTGCAGTGCCCTCCAAGACTGCTTGGTTTAACGTCTTGGCTTGCCTCATTTATTGCTGGTAATACTCAGCAGCTGGCTGCCCCCTCGTCCTGCCCCTCTCCTTGTTTATTCTGGTTCTTGGGACACACCAGCTTTCTCCAGGGCTGCATTCTTGTAGGATCCAGTGCATCATTGTGCTGTGCTCTTCAGTTGGTTGCATTTCTTCATGCTGAGTCCTCATGGAAGTTCACCTTCCTTTTCCCTCCTAGATTCAGTCCAGTTTCCCTTCAGTCAAACTTCCATCCCAAATCCTCCCTCCTCCAGGCAGTTCCTGTGTTTGTCTCTTGGTCCAGCCAGCCCCTTTCCCCACCTGCCTGTGCATGCATTGCTCATTCTGCCTGGGCCAGGATGGGGCGTGTGAGGTGGCAGGAGCTGCCTAGTCTCAGGGATGGACTGGGCTGGTGATTTGGATTGCAGCTTTGCTCATCTGGAAATCCTGCTCAGCCCCCGGCTGGAGCACATCCTGAAAGGCAACAAGTTTCAGGGAATTCGGACGGTAAGCTCTATAAGACTGCCTTAAGGGAGCACATGTGAAATGGAATATTTCAAAGACTTGGCTAAGTTTGGAGGCAGCAAAGGGTGCATCTGGACTAAACCAAAGGCCTTCCCTGCTTCTCCTTTTGCCAAACTTCAAGTCTGCATGCCAAAAACATGCAGCTTGAAGAGCTCTTCAAAGAAAAGGTCATCAGATTTCTCTGTAACAAAAGCAAGAGAAACCAAAGCAGTTCCCCTTACAATGTTCTTGGAAGTAGATGAATCATTTTGGCTGAAATTATATATTTTATAACTATATTCGCTTAGATAGTTCAGCATTAGGCAGCTAACCAGCAAGACGAAGTTCAACCCAAACATTTTAGCATGGCCTAGTTAAAACCAGCTGAATAACAGCGCTTGGCATGGGAAGAGTGACTGCAGGTCCACAGCGCTGGGCAGGAGCAGGCTTACCTGCAATGCCTGTCCCTTGTGTCATTGCTTCCATAGAGCTGCTGGAATGGAGATAATGTTTGGTTGGGGTGAAGGAAACGAAAACTTTCATCCTTTTTTGCCTTCACTTTCTTTCTCCTCCAGGCTAGAATGACAGTGCACCATTTTTGACCTGTGAGTGGTATGCCTTGGTTTGGAGATGGGACTTGGAGTGGGCATAGTATGGTTTCTTGGGCATAGTAGTTATACCAGTGCTTTCCAGCTACCTCAAACTTACACCTCATGGCAGCTCTGAATGGTGGTGTACCCTGCAACACATCCTGCATCAGCAGGAGGCTGTGTGATCCTTGTACCAGGGCGGGCAGGGGAGCGAAGAGCAGAGCCAGGCATCACAGACCAACGTGTGCTGGGAAGTGCAGATGTGCAAGAGCAAATGGCTGAAGATGGGGGCTCTAGGGTCAGGCGGGGCTGGACGAGGCTGTACCATTGCTCAGGGCTGCACAGTATCCTCTCCCATTTTTCTGCAGCGTGATGACATGGTGCTTTACCAGCTTCTCTTCCGGTGGTCTGTGGTGTGTCTGCGTTCTGTCAAACCAAGGAGTCAGCATCCCAAGCAGAAGTGATGCTGCCAAGGACTGTGAGGAACTTGTACTGCGAGGAGACCAGCACTGGGATTTACAGCTGGGCCATAGCAAATGGCATAGGGCTGCACTGCAGCAATGGAGGTGCTGCAGAGGATGGGAGAAGCCTTAAGTCCTTGTTTAGCACCAGCTGCTGAAACACTGTGCACTGAGAGGTGGGTACAGATGCTGCCTCAGCTCAGGGCCCTTTTCCCTCCTCTCCCTCCTGCACCACTGCTGTGCCCTGGCACAGGCCACTGCTGTCCCAGAAGGCAAGGAAGGCAAGAAGCTGACCCTTCTGTAGTGGTGCTGTGGTGGGTGCAAGCAGGGCTGGGGAGCAGTACTGCCCTTTGCAAAGGTGCTGTGTGTCCTCAGAGGTGCTGGTTTTGCTCCGCTGACAGTTTCCCATGAGCATTCTTTTTCCTCTCTGGGAGACTAAATAGCCTCTGAGCAAGGAGAATCTGGCAGTCATCCCAGGCCCTGCTGTGTCACTGGGGTGTTTGGGGAGGGGAGAGAATAGCCCAAGAGGTGGAGAGCAGGAACTCATGGTGCAGCTGCAATTCTCACAACAGCCTCCTTGCTCTCCACCTCTGCCATGGGAAGGGTTCTCCACGTCTCCTAGGTGCTCAACAACGAGCAAACTGCACTTTCCTTTCTGCCCATCTGCTGAATCTGTGGCATTTCTCTCCCATTTAAGCACTGCATGCCACTGGTGATACGGACACTTCTGACAAACTAAGAAAGGAGGGACATGTCAGGGCCTGGACAAGGAAATAAATATTTACACTAGGATCCACAGAAGATAACGTGGTGCTTTGCATCTGGCTGCCACCAAGATGTGATGAGCAGCCTCTGAGGTCCGGAGAGTTTGCCCATCCTTTGCTTGAGTGGCTTGTGGGTGCTCAGCACAGCTCCAGCATTGTGGTATCTCCTGCCAGCCTTGGTCATCTAGTGGTGTTGCTCAGTTTGAAGCTGATGGAGGCCAGGGATGTGAGTCACCAGCCTCTGCTGGCCTTCTTCCACACGCTCCATTTGGTGCTGCTTTGTGTGTGTGAGAGCGTGCTCCCCTCTCCCAGCTGTGCGTGCCTGCCTGCCAGCACGCCGCTGATCCCATCTGCAGCTGTGCTGGATTTCTCCTCTCTTCTAGCTCTGAGAGTCTTGTTCATGGATTAGGGGGAAAGAAGGAGGAGGAAGAAGGGGAGGCAGGGAAAATGAAAAATAAATTAATAAACCAACACAGGGAGAGATGTCTAGTAAATGTGGGTGTTTTCCCCACGGGCAGCATGGTGTGGCATCACCCCCACTGTGCTTTCACCACCAGCAAGCAGAAGATGTCGCCTCCCTACACCTGCCTGGAAGATGAACTGGGGTCCCTGTTGGAAGTGCTTTGCTGGGGGGCTGCTATCTCCTATGGGCACTACATTGATTCCCAAAAAAACCAAGCCACTGTCTCATGGCTTTACACCCATTTATTCTGGGGCTGCTTCCAAGCTCTGCATGTGGTGAGGGGGTCACCCATCCTGCAGGCACATGGATTGGACCTTCCTCAATAGGCACCATCAGCTCTTGACCACAGTGTACATCCTGTGGAGCACAGAGATGGTGAATACAGAGCTGGACAGCCCCTCCAGCGGGAGCTGGCTGGCAGCTGCAGACCTAGGACACACAGCCTCACGGCCTGACAGCCTTCTTCATTGCAGAAGGTGCCCAGGAAGTCTCCAGATGTGACAGTTTGCAGGGGAACCATGAGACATCCCAGTGGGGAGAGTTCCACATGTCGGGAGGTGTTTGGAGGTAAGTTCTGCTCTTTGAAAAAGGTTGGGAAGGTCCTAGGGGTGGAATGCTCAGGATCCTGATTCCTTTGGTATCCTACAGATAGCATAATTGCCAGAAGGTTTTGTGGGTCAGGAGGTGAACTGAGTGACATTTTTGAGAACTCAAGTGGCATCCTCCTCTCTCCAGAGGGGTGCTGGAGACTTGCGTGTGTCAGTCTGAAGCTTTCCTCTGCATATCACAGAAGGCTTGAAGGCTTTGCCAAATGATCTGTACCCCAGTGCGCCCCACAAAAATCTGCAGTGGGTCTTGGCACCCATCATGTGGGGTCTTCCGAGAACGAGCAGGATTGCGGGAAAAGTGGACCAGCCAAAATGGTATGGGTTGTGCTACACACTGTCGTGCTTGTCTGTGTTTTATGGTTGATGAATTTGAGAAAGGCTCCACAGCCATCAAAATACTGTCTTCCCCTCCAGAACCTTTCCTGTAGCAGACAGTTTCTAAAGTGGGCCATTTGGATTTCCCATTACTTGGCCCTGCTCATCTTGTATTTTCCCAGGAAACAGCAGTGGCCTAAAGGCTGATTGTGCTTTACCTGGCATGGATGCAGATCTGTGGATTACAAGCGTCCCCCACCTGTGCAAACGAGATTAGGCAAGGCCCCAGAGACACGGGTCAAACTGGGACAGAGTAGTGGCTTCCCAGAGAGGGGGCTGGGAGGGCTGTAACTTCCTTAGCAGCTGTGATCCTGCAGATATGACGGGGAAGGCACTCAAGGGGTCTGGGCTGGTGTTTAAGCATCCTGGAGCAGAACCAGGCTGACTTTACAGTTCACAGCTGAGGTGTTCGCTGCAGGCAGCAGAAGGTATTTTCCCAGCCTTTCTGGCGGTTCCCACTGACAGCTGGAGAAACACTTTGGATGAGAGTCTCCCGATATCAAGCCCATGTGCTCTGTGGGCTGTGGTGGACAGTGGCTTGGACATGAGAGCAGTGAGGCCACAGCAAAGACCTCTTTGCTTTTCACTGAGGTGCCCAGGGCAGGGGGGAAGGGCTTCTTGTGCCCTGGTCCCCATGCTGAGCCCCTGCCCTCAACCTGACCTCGCTCGTCTTGCACACTGTGGACTTTCCCTGGCTTGCACAGCCCAGGTGTGATTGTGGCAGACCTCTGACTGGGGACTTTGCCTCCTGATCCAAGTGTGTCATGTGGTAATGTGGTGCCACCCCTCAGCCCAAGGCTCTCCCTGCCCCGGCGAGGCTGGCACAAGGAGTGGGCCCCACTCTGGTGCTGGGGGCAGGCAAGGAGAGGTGGCCTTTGCAGCATGTCTAGCTGTGCTGTGGGACAGGGTGAGGAGCATGGACCCTGTGGCACTAGCCCAGAAACAAGTCTGTGGATGAAGAAGGGGTAGCTGCTGTGTTGGTGGCGATGGTGGAAGTGAGGAAGGACGGGTTGGAGAGAGGGGACCCCCATCCTCTGTGGTGCTCAGCACCTCACAGGGTAAGCCCTCAAAATTCCAGGGGAACTTCAGTTGCCCTCAGGTGCTGCATCCTCTGCCATCATCCCGAAAGCAGCAATCTGGGTGTGCCTCAGATAGGGACCTTGGGCAAGAGCATCCTTCCCCCTCTCCTGCCCCGGCAGAAATGGCTGCCAGCTGGGGTGAAGGGTGGGGGCAGCAGCCCCCAGAGGCGGCTGGGCTGGGCAGGAGGCCCAGGGAGGCGGCAGGGCACAGCAACAGGCGGCTGCCGTGGCAGGCGGGCAGCACCCTGGTGGGTGCAGAGGCCAGAGGGAGAGTCACGAGAAGGGAGCGCGGGGGACGTTGCAGCCTCCGTGCCACCCACCGCACTGTTCAGAGGGACGCAGCGGGGTTGGGAAATTCGTCCTCACCTCCCGTGGCCCCTGTTTTGCGCGGTGGGGAAATGCACTCGGTACCACATGGGGAGGGGTGGGTCAGAGCTGGCTCCCCCAGCTCAAGCAGCAAGGCCGGATGCTGGGTGAGGAGCTGGGTGAGGAGCCGGTCTCCCGCAGCCCGGGCGCGGGACCCGCGAGCGGAAGAGCGCTGGAGCGGGGCGGCCNCGCGTGGGTGTGGGAGGCACCTTCCTCCCGGCTGCAGCTCCTCCGGCAGCCCCTCCTCCCCACCTGGGAAACAAGCTCCCTTCTCTTCCCGGCCGCTGTGCAGACACCCGGCTCTGCACGTAGCAAATGGAGGCGATTTCCTCCGTAGCGGCACCACATGGAAAGTATTGAGCCGTCTGTGGTTTAGGTTTCTGTTTTTGTGTTTTTTTTTTTTTTTTTTTTT
>WEIT01025840.1:199718-216746 GCA_013389985.1 Dryoscopus gambensis | reverse complement strand
TGTGCTGTTGGTTGCAGTATTAGATCTCTCTCTCTCCTCTGATTGCTCATATACATCTGCTCCTGGTCACCCCTGCACAGTGCAGGGAATGCAGAAGAATGTCAGGAAATTACTGAATGCCACAGTGAGCGCAGCTGTGGGCTGACCTGGCAGGGGTAGGGAAAAAGGGAGCTGGGAGAAAGGGAGCTGGGGGAGTGGTAGGGGTATTGGGAAGCAGGCGGGGAAGAAGAAGGTTTTTGGGAGCCACGGCATGGCTCAGATCTCTTGTGCTGCTACTCTCCCCAGCTGTGAAGGTCCCCTTGTGTCTTGCACTCTAGTCTGGTTGGTGTCTTTGGGGTTGGTTTGTTCACAGAGAGGATGCAGGGGTACTTATTCTTTTGCTTTTCCAGTGGGTTATTATTATTATTGCCAGCAACCAAAGAGGGTGAAACCACCTGAGAGACCCTGGAGAAGGGCCTTTTGCTCATCCTGCCGAGGACTTGGGGCTGGACACAAATACGCTGTGTTTTGATTGTGTGAGATGCCCATCAGTCAGTGGGACTGGGATGGCCAAGGAAACCTTGTACTGACTGAGAGTGAGTCTTTAAATAACCAAAGCTTGTCATAGTCTGCCCTGGAAAGGAAAACAAAATGCTGGGGACCTAGGAAGGAGAGGTGTTGTGGGCCACAAACTGGGGGTGCTAGTATTTACTGCATTGTGAGGATTTCTGCTGTCATCATTGTCTTGGGACAGAGTCATTGTTCCCACGGGACTACGATCCTGTGATTCTGTGACTGGCTGCAGCACCAGGGAGGGAGATCTGAGGCACCCACAACACCAGCTATGCTGCCCATCAGCACATCTCTGCTGCCCACCAGTCAAGGCAGGGCGAGGCAGCACAGGGCAGCAGCTGTGCAGGACAGCTCTGGTGGCAGAGCCCGAGGGCTGTTTGTGTGTGGGATGGTACTTTTGTGCAGGAAAGGACAGCAGCTGGGCAGGTATAGAACATATATAGACAGCTCTGAGCTGGCGGTGCCAGTAGTTAGTCACCACAAGGACATGGTCCAGGTTCCAAGCTGGGGGTAAATGACTCATGTTGAAGTCTGTGGGACCAGATCTTTGTTGCTCTTGGCACTCAAACCAGCTGGATTTAGTGCTAGATTGGGTTCATCCTTCAGGACTGGTAGCGAGTCCTTTGCAGGATGCTATGCCATTTGCAAGGACAGCACATATGCTCTCTGGGACAAGCATCCTATGAGCCCAAGAGCCATCCAAGTACCCTGCTGTGCGTTTGGGGGAGATGCCAAAGGAGTTCAGAAATTTGCAGTAAATTCTTACAGGGAGTTTTTGCACTGGGCAGCTCACCAGCTTGCTGCAGTCCCTGTGCTTGTCTCCGTGCCTCATACCGCACACAATGAGGGCTGCCTGCTGTGGCTGTGCTGAGTACACAGACATGTCACTGGAGGCCAAGGGACATGAGGTGGGCAGGGTGTTTTAGAACATGTTCTCAAGTGGAGTACCTGGGCTGCTGCTATGTTTTATTAGCCAGTGTGTCAAGGAGCTCCCCCATTTCTGTTTATCTGAGCTGGGCAGTTGGAGCGAATCCCTTCCCGTAGGAGATGCTGCTGGTTCCTCTTGCAGAAGCCCCTGGTACATGAGGGCTGGAACAGTGTTTCAGGAGAGGAGGTGGTGGCCCTTTTCTCCACTTACCTGGCTGGTGTTTGTCCTCTACACCACTTCCTTCCTCTAAGTAAGAGCCCACCTGACTCGTGTTTTAATCCCTTTCCTGCTGCTGCTCCAAGAGCTCACTGCACACAGGAATTGCTGTGTCTGTGCAGACCTCGCACCATGACATCCCTTGGAGCACATTCCCTGTCCTCCTACAGGCTTCCTTCTCTGAGCTGGTTACAAACTTTCTCTCTTCCTTGGGTTATTTTACATCCAAGCCTGTGGTCTGGGGTCTTTTGTCTCCCCAGATTTTAACACTGTCCAAGTTCTCCTTAAGATCCGAGCCCTCTTCTTCTGCAAGCTGCAGTCCCAGTGTGGCCAGTGCTTGCAGAAGTTTTTACGGCGTGCAGAGCATGAGGGCTTTCAGAAAGCTGCAGGGCTCTTTAGACACTGGGGACATACTACGTTTTCCCTGTTTTGGTACTGACCTAGCCCCTTGGGGAGGTGCTAGGAGGGTGAACACAGGGTGCTATCTGCTGAACAAGGTTACAAGCCTGTCTGCATCTTCTTTACAAGCCAAAGGGATTTTGCTCTTGAAGCATATGGGGAGTCTTTGAGCAGTGGTATAGGGTTTTCTTCGTTGCCATCTCCTCAGTAACATCCCTGGCCAGATCAGCCTTAGACGGGCTGATCGAAACAACACCAATAGACTCAGCTCTTAGTGGCCAATGGTGGAGGAGGAGACTGTGGGGTGACAGGAGATGCAGCCCATCAGGAGCCAAGGGAGGGCCCAGGAGATGGGGCTGCCTGGGGGAGGAAGCCTGCAGTGCGGTAGGATTGGGTTCTTCCACCCCTCACCACCCCCATTTTCGGAGGAGCATAGTGCTGTTAGTTCGAGCAGCCAGTTCTGCTGTGAGCTCGGGGATGTACTGAAGGGGGACTAAAGGCTTTGGAAGGAGAAACCTTCCCTCAGTGTGGCCCTGGCAGTCGGAGCAGAGCAAACACGTCCCTGTTTCCCCGCATCCCTGTACCTCAGGATGCAACTGCAGGCCTTTCCCAGTGCCTGACATGTAATGCCACACCTCGGTCTTTGGGGTCTCTTCCCCTTTACTCATCATCTGAGAAGGGCAGATCCGGGTCCTCTCTCTCCCCTGCACCAGCTGCCAAGACTCTACTGTCACCCAGGCCCTCCACAAATACCATCCCTCTTCTGGAAGCTGTGCAGCACTGCCCCAACACCCCAGCACCCCCCAGTACTGCTCGGCCCAGTTAGCCAGTGACTTGCATCCCAGATGGTCACCTGCAAGGAGCTGGCACCAGTTAGGAGCAAGTCCCACAGGAGCAGGTGAAAGGCACAAGTGTGCTGCTGCCACCCTCCTGCCTGGCTTGCCCCACAGCTCTGCCCAGCCTGCCAGGCTCAGGAGGGAGCAGCTAGGGTGTGGAGATGGGGGCATGCTGCCTGGGATTCCTAGGCAAGCCTTAGCCAGAGCCCTGCTCCTGTTCGTGCAGCCTGGCACTGAGACAGGAAGTGAGGCTCCCTGAGAGGCAGAGAGCGAGGGTGGTGATAAATGAGCTGGGTAATTAATTCACACTCCTGATACATGTTTGCTCTTCCAAATGTGTGTGTTGGCATGATCCCGGGCAGGGCTTGGCCTGGCATCCAGCAGACATCCCCCTTTATCTCGGTTACTACATGAAACCTGTTAATTGTATCTATCTCAAGCCCTGAACTCAGGATGGAGACTTCACATCATACAGCAGCACCATAAAGTGGATCTGAGCAGGCCACTGGGCTCCACTCTAAGGCTATGAAGAGGAATAAGACACCTCCCAGACTGTGATTTTATCCCAAGCTCTTTGCAAACATCCTCCTAGCCCAGCTGGGGCAGGCCGGGTCTGCAGAAGCTTGTCAAACTCAGCCTTTAGCAGGCTATGCAGGGAAGTTTTCCCACTCTGATGATCTCTGCTAAAGGATGTCCCAGGCCTGCCTGCAGCAGGTGGGAAAAAGTGGCCACTTGAAGGTTGGAATTGTTGTATTTGCAGTGGTTTGAAATTGGGAGCAAGTAAAATCCTTATCTGGAAATCAGGCAGTGAGGCTCATCCCAAAATATATATGCTGCCAAAGCTCTGTGTGCAGCACGGACATGAGGGTATTACATACCATGTGGCTCTTGCAGGAGCTGGCCGCTCTGCTCCAGGGGCGTCCCAAGGCTTCCTGCCTGTCCTGCACATGCCCTGCAGACAGCTCATTAATTTCCGTTCCACAGGCCAATCTCTTCTTCCTCTGAAACAATTACTTGAAAGTTTCTTTGCAGCCCTCCAGGCGTCCCACCCTCTCGTTGGCTTCCATTTCCACAGCTCTCTCCAGCTTGTCTCCACAGGACTTTGCCACTAGCCTCCCTTCAGAGGAGCTTCATAGCTGGGGCCCAGGGTGGGGATATATGGAAAGACCGGAGGGGTTTTTTTCTTATCTTATAGACCAGACCTATACCTTCAGACAAAAATGAGAGAAGCCCCTAAAAGGAACATGGGAGAAAATTGGGGCAGTGCCTTGTTGCTAGGGGAAAACAGGTCTGTTCTTAGAACGGGCAACATCCTAGAGACCCTCCTGGGGCTGCTTTTGGATGAGGGGCTTCAAAGCAATAAGCCAGGTCAGCGAGCACATCCTTGCTTCTCTTCTAGAGTGATCATCTCATGGTGACATAGGTAATAGTAAAAGGCTTTTTTTGCCTTTGGCGTCCTGCACCACTGGGCCTACCTTGTGTCTGGAGTGCAGGAGCTGATTTTTGACCAAGCACTCCTTGTGCAAGCAGAGCCCCTGGGGTGCTGCTGGGTCCTGCTGAGGCACAAGACTATAAAAGATGGCTTCTTCCAAGGATGTACTTCTCCCAGAGCAGCAGCCAAGCAACAGCCCTGGCACCAGCCACCAGGGATATTGGGAAGACCAGGAAATTCAGCGAGGCAGGTTCAAAGCTGGGATAAAGCAAGTGGCTTATCTCTCTCCCCAGCACCACAGTGGAAAAAGAGGTCTGGAGAAGATGTGTGGGAAGCCTCTCCCAGACACAAGCAGGTGAGAAGGGAAGGAGCATGCAGGCGCTTGTTGGGAAAGCAGGCCAGCAGGCAGAATTGATTGCCTGGTAGGGCTGGCAGAGTGGAGGCAGGACCTGCTCCCTCCCAAGACCTTAAGAAAGCGGGGAGGGACCATGCCGTTGTTGGAAGTGGAGGTACTATGTGTGACGGGTGGGAAGGGAGACTGGTGTCCAGCAAAGCTATAACAGCTCACTATCATGAGATGTCCCACAGGACATCTATCTGTGTCCTATAAACTCATAAATCACCTCTCAGCTTGAATCACTGCTGCAGCACAGCAATATTCTGCACAGCTTTGTCTCTTCCCTACCTAAACATGGGCTGCTCCCTTCCCCCAGCTGCCCTTCCCACACTCACTGAAGGTAAGCCCAGCCCTTTAATTCCAATCACAAATTCTGGAAATGATTAGTGGGCTGTCATCACTCAGCCCTACCGGATATTGGGCACGGGGCATTTCCGTCCCCTGTAATTGATCGTGTGCAGCGCTGCCTGGCTCTGCGGCGGGCAGGGGAGAAGTGAGTGAGGGCTGGGTGTAGTGTTTCCCTCTGCCTACCTCACTCACAGCTCGGCTGGGAAAACTGCTAGACCAAGAACAGGGCAAAGAATAAATTCATTCATGGCTAAAGGTAAGGGGACAAGGCAAAAAGGTTCCCCAAAGAGCTGGGCCTATCCTGTCTAGGAAAAGAAATGAAAAACCGTGTGGTTGGGACAGGGGGGCAACGCTGGGGCAGCCCCTTCACTGATGCGCAGAACTGCCCTTTGTGAAACTGCTGTCGCATCCCTCAAGGGGCCTGGGAACTCAGTGGCCCATTCGTCCAGGGTGCCCAGAGGCAGCTGCCAGCTCCAGCCTGATGGAGAGGATGCTGATCAGCATCACACCCGCAGCCACTCGGCAGCCTTTGTTCCCTGCTCTGCCTGCCCCTTTCCCAGGGCGCTCTCTGGCTCCTGGGAGCTGCCCGTTTGCCAGCTGCCTAGCGAGAGCTGCTATCTGCCCCGTGTGAATGTCTTGCATCCATCCAGCAGACTCCCAGCCTTCCGCTGAAACGTCTCATTGTGCAGCTGGCTGGACTACGTGAGCCTGGCTACGTGGAGCTTTGAAGTTAACTCTTCCTTTTGAATCAACGGAGCTGTGTGGTGTAATTGTAAAATTTCCCTTCATTGGCTAACCTCCTGATGTTAACAAAAGCTCCCTGCTATGTAAACTGGCCAGATGCTGCAGGATGCTGTCTGCAGGCTCACGTACACTCCTCGTGCCACAGGAGGTGCTGGACTTGCACCTGCAGGCTCCCCGAGCCTGGCAGGGAGGTTGGAGCCACGTGCCCCACAAATGGGGCAAAGTCACTGGTTCCCTCATCCTTTTGTCAGTGACCTCAGATGTCTCTCCCTTCCTTTCAGATTACTTGGCCCTGCAGAAATCCTGGCTGAAATGGTCTTAAATGTGGTAGTAATTATCTTAAGAAGATGGAGTGAGGTTCCAGATGACTTGGGAACAAAGGCAGAAGGATAGTACCTGTTTTTAAAGGAGTAAAGGAAATAGAGCCACAGGACTTCAGAACTTTCAGGCTGCCTTCAGCACCAGCAAGGGCCCTGGAACAGTCACCCTATTTGTAAGGCTGACCAAGATAGCAAGGTGAAAAGAGTCAACATGAGTTTAGCAACAGCCTGATTTCCATCTACAGCAGGGTTGGAGGAGATGAGCAAGATGTATCCTGGCTCTAATACTGAGAGCTACTTGCATGATCAACCTGGTTGCTGGTTTAAAAGATGTGTATTACATTCCACAGAATCATGGAATGTTAAGGGGTTGGAATGGCTTAGAGACCATCTAGTCCCAACACCCTCTGCCATGGGCAGGGACGCCTCACACTAGACCAGGTTGTTCAAGGCCTTACCCAACCTGGCTTTGAACACTGCCAGGGCTGGGGCATCCACAACCTCCCTGGGCAACCTGTTCCAGTGTCTCACCACCCTCACAGTAAGGAATTTCTTCCTAATATTGAACCTAAATTGCTTCTCTTTAAGTTTGTAGCCATTACTTATTGTGCCATCTCTGCAGTTCCTGACGAAGAGTCCCTGTTCAGCTTTCCTGTAGGCCCCCTTCAGATACTGGAAGGCTCCTATAAGGTCTCCATGCAGCCTTCTCTTCACCAGGCTGAACAGCCCCAACTTCCTCTGCCTGTCTTTGTTGGGAAGGTGCTCTGGTCCTCTTATCAACTTTATGGCCCGCATCTGGACTTGCTCCAGCAGTTCCATGTCCTTCCTTGTGCTGGGGACCCCAGGGCTGGATGCAGCCCTCCAGGTGGGGTCTCATCAGAGCAGAGTAGCAAGGCAGAATCCCCTCCTTTGCCCTGCTGGCCACTCTACTTTTGATGCAGCCCAGGACTCCACTGGCCTTCTGGGCTGTTAGCGCTCAGTGCCGGCTCATGTTGAGTTTTTTGATTTGCCATGTAGTGGTTGCCAGCACTTTGGAGCTCAGGATGGGAGTTCAGGCAGGGTGCGACACTGGTGAAATGGATATAAACAGGATGCAATTCATGAGGGCATATGCAAGCCACAGAGAGCAGGATAATTTTCTGTATGCATATATGAGGGGGCAACAAGGCCTTCAGAAAAGGACATGGATATCATTGAGGTGATGGGTGTCATTACTGAGTGACTTGATGACACACAGATGTGAAGAAAAACAAAGATTGCTGCTAGGCTATATAAACAAAAGTGCCACAAACACCAGGCATGCTGCAATAATTCCACGTTATGAAGTATTAGGAAAGCCTCATACTTCCTGGATATATTCAGTTTAGGTAATACAGTTCAAGAAAAGCTTATACCTATTAGAGTCCGTGAAAGATGATCAGCAGCCTAGTAACCATGACCTATGAGTAAAGTTTCGAAGAACTTAATTTGTTTAGTCTGCTTATGAGAGGAGGAAAGGGAAAACGTGACAGCCTTCGGGTTTGTAAAAAGGGTCTAAAAAAGAAACCAAACAAGTTGTTCTCCATCTTCAGGAGGTTAGACATAAGGTTAGAGATCAGAAAAACTTTTCAACTCCTTAAGGGCTCCTGTTCTCTTAAGACAGAGTGCTTTGCAGAGAATACACAATCACAAAATCACAGAATGGGTCAGGTTGGACGGGACCACAATGGGTCACCCGGTCCAACCTCGCTACTCATGCAGAGCACATGGCACAGGACCGTGTCCAGGCAGTTATTGAGTATCTCCAGTGAGGGAGATTCCACGGTCTCTGCGGGCAATCTGTTCCAGTGCTGGGTCACCCACATAGTAAAGAAGTTCTTCCTCATATTCAGGTGGAACTTCCTGTGCATCGGTTTCTGCCCATTGCCTCCTGTCCTATGGCTCAGCACAACCAAGAACAGCCTGGAAACACCCTCTTGGCACCCTCCCTTCGGATACTGACAGACATTGATGAGGTCCCCTCAAAGTGTCTCTTCTCGAGGCTGAACAGGCCCACCTCCTTCAGCCTTTCCTCATAAGAGAGATGCTCCAGTCTGTTAACCCTCCACTGAACCCACTCTGGGAGCTCCATGTCTCTCTTGTCCTGAGGAGCCCAGAACTGGACACAGCACTCCAGACGTGGCCTCACCAGGGCTGAGTAGAAAGGCAGGATCACCTCCCTTGACCGGCTGACTGCTTTTCCTAATGCACCCCAGGATACCACTGGCCTTCTTGGCCACAAGGACACACTGCTGGCTCATGGATGCTTGTTGTCCACCAGAACCCCCAGGTCCCTCTCCACAGAGCTGCTCCTCAGCAGGTTGGCCCCCAGCCTGTGCTGGTGCCTGGGGTTATTTCTCTGCAGGTGCAGAGGTGCAGAGGTCCCTGCATTTTCCTTGCTGAGTTTCAGAAGGTTCTCTGCCCATCTCTCCAGCCTGTCGAGGCCCTTCTGACGGGCTGTGCAGCCCTCTGAGGCGCTGGCCACTCCACCCAGCTTTGTGTCATCAGTGAACTTGCTGAGCAGACATCTACCCCTTCATCCAAGGATAAGTTAAACAGCACTGGGCCCAGTATTGAACCTTGGAGTCACCACTGGTGACAGATCTCCAACCAGACGCTCCAACTCTAACAACACAGTCTCCTTCTTGAGAAATTTCCAAAACCAAGATGCTACTAATACTCGTCAGGCCTGCTTGGATAGTAGTGTCTGTCCTTGGCAGAGATACAGCTAGATGATGTCTCAGGTGCCCTGTTTTATATCATGAACCATTACAAGGTAAGGCACAGCTGGTCTTTGCAGGGTGACAAGGGCATAACAGTGGTTCTCCCAACATTCCCATGTTTTCTAGACACCACACTGTATTCCCTGTTTCAAAAAGTGGATAGCCTTGCAGGATACTTGGTACAACACCAGGAAGCCTAAATGAAGCTTAACCTGCTGTTCAGACAGACCTGCCCTTGATCTGACAGAGGACAGCAGGCTGCTTTCATTTCTTCATGGGAAATGCAGTGGTTTAGTTGCACCATGGAGGTTCCTAAATTTGCAGTCAACCAGAAGGGCTTATTACATCATTCCTGTGTACAAAAATCAGATGGGAAGACTTCTTGAATAGGTCCCTCATTTGGTGCTGGGTAGATAACAACTGAAGATCGAGACGGGAGGTGGAAGAAGCCTACCCTTTGTGGTGGCTGAAGTTCAACCACTAATGGAAGGTAAGCTGCAAAGCTGGAGTAAACAACAGTCTCTGAATGAGGTTTCATGAGAGTAGGAGAAGGGGGGCTCAGTCTCCACTAGACCTCACAGCAGGAGAGCACAATGAAGCTGCAGAGTCCTCCAGGGATTCCATGTGAAGGTGAACCCACAGGAGTCCATCACAGCCATGCCAGACTTCTGCAGAAGGCTGTCCAGAGCCAGACCTGAGCTACCTTCCTTTTCACACAGACTTGTTGCCATTGTCTGCATGGGGAATCCTCTTCTGTCTGTGCTGGTTCAGCCTGGTGCTGAAGTGTGCAAACCACTCCTTCAAACTCAAATGCTCTGTGAAAGCTGGCTCAAGCAGTGGGTGCTCTGCCAGAGTGTAAGCATGTTCACAGAGGCTGGGTGGAGTTTGCATGGAAAAACTAGACCCTAAACCTCGCTGACACAGAAAAGCCAACCCACCACACGTTAGTGTAACGGAGGCATGTTTGCAGTGAACGAGCTGACCATTGTCTGGCTTACAGCACTGAGATGAGAGAGGCCACTGTGGTATAAACATCTGTCAAGAGCAGATGAGGTCTGCAGCAGAGACATTCCCCACAGGTTTATATGATTTTCAAGGACCTGAGGCCAATGATCTGTTTTCTGCTTCTCGGTGATTTCACAGAAAAGTGACATCAGTGATCTCATGACCCATTAATAAATAATTCCTCTGAACTCCTTGGCTGAATCGCCCTTGTGTAATGCGCAGGATGAAACCAAAGGGAATAGCTTCCTCCAAGATTTCATATTGCAGCTCAAGAGTACTTGATAAGGCTGTCCTGCAGAGATTACAAAATCCCTGTGCTTGGAACGGAGGAGAAGGGAGTCACAGTGGATAATACAAGTTAGATCTTGGAAAGTACCTTCTCTGGATATCCTGCTTAGCCAAGATTAAACTTCCCCAGAAGTTGGTTCAGTTCTGCTGGATGAAGAGATACACATCTATTCAACCCTCAGAAACTACAACTGGCCCTCCAGGCATTCCTGGCTTTCATTGGAGACCAAGTAGATTGTCTCTACACTATTGATTTCTACCAGCCAGCACAGCTTTGCTGCATGAGGGCATGAAGCTGGGGAACAGCCCCACCAGCCAAACATCTCATAACATCTCATTTTTGTATCTGGCAAATTTGTTCCAGGGGCTGAGCTTGGAGGAGTACCACAACTTCTCCCCTCCCTGTCTGACTGTGATGCTCAGGAGACTGAGTCATCCATTTTTCATGTGGAACTCCCCATCATTCCAAGGAAAAGGCCGTGCTTCCGGCATCCCTTTGTGTGTGGGTTTCCATTCATTTGGGGATGTCCAGGCAACATGCCATCCCCACGACAAAATGGCTGCTGCTTCGTTCCTCTACTATTAGTTCATCCCTTAGGATTTTGCTAAATTTCTCCGAGTCTTTTGGACAGTCTGAGCACAGAGCACTCAGCGTCTGGAGGTTTTGCACTGTGTTCAAGTCAGAAAGGCTGCCTGTCCTTTTCCCTTGATTCCTGCAAGTCCTGCACAAGGCAGGACTGAATCAGACCTTTTGCTGCTCCATATTTTCAGGCAGCAGAGGCATTTTCAGGCGTCTGTTCCCATGACTTCTCAATGGGCTCTGTTAGCAGGAGTAAAACGTTAGGGAACACAAAATAGCCCCTCTTGCCTCCTGGTCCGGAGAATATTAGATGAATAAATATCCCAAGGCAGACCAGCCAAATCAGGGCCTTCTGACTGGGAGAAGTCAACCAAAGCAGACTGGGTGGTCATCAAGTGGTCCCCTTGCCCTGGGGAGCACATAACACATCACTTCTTGGTGGGAGCTGCTGATGCTCTCCTTGGTGTGGACAAAACTCCCCTATTTCGCAGAAGGTGGTAAACAAGCCCTGGACCTCATCCCTTGGCTCCAGGGCATACAGTTGCAAAGCTCCTCTGATCAGTGTGGGAGGAAGGCCTCCACCCTCTTTATGGCTGCCCAGTAATGATCCCCAGCTGCAAGCCTCTCCCTTTCATGCCTGGAAGCCCAGGCTGGCCTCAAGGGTGGGGCACAGGCTGTTTAACCCATTCCCTGGACAGATGGATGGATGGATGGATGGACGGACGGACGCACGCATGGATGGATGCTGCTGATGCACTGGGAGCCTCTCTCCGCTGGAGTGGCTGATTGGGTTGCCAGAAAGGTGCTGAAAGGCTGGGGGTGCAGGGTTCATGTGCCAGGGGGAATAACAGTGGTTTTGCTTGCTCCCTGCTCAAATATGGCCCAGGGAGCAACATCTTCCCTGGGCTAATGGGTCCGCGGGCACTGGAGCGTGACCGGGAGGTGTGCTGCTTGGCAGGAAGATGGGTTCTCCCCAACACCTTCTTCACAGGGCTGTTCCCAGTGGCTGCTGCCAGCACCATGGGGCTGGGGGTGTCCATCTGGCAGACATGCAGTCTGTGGGTTACTGCAGGGTGCCGTCTTCTTCCACAGTCTGGCATCCCGGCAGCACCTGGGACTTTGGCTCCATTTTTTAAGCAGCTTTTGTCCCTTGGAGAAGGTCGGCAGCAAGGAACCATCTCTGGCTGGCTCTTCTGTGCAGGCGCAGGCGAGTGGCCAGCTGCTGGTGTGATGCCTACGTAGCACCGGACCACGGAGATGGGGCACGGGATTCCTGAGGTGACGGGACTGAAGCGCAAGAGTGGAGCGGCACTGGATGGTGAGAGGCTTTCTCTGCTCACACAGCTAATAGACTAATTAGCAAGGAGCTCAAAACTTGGCTGTGTTTGTTGTCAAATGCAGGCCCCTTTCCAAGTGGTGTTAACAGCCTTCCCTTTTCAGTCTGCGCACATTGTACAGCCAGGGCTTTTCTGCTGCTTTACAGAGGATTCTTCATTTAGTAATGGATATAGGCTGAATAGCTGTTGCAGCTATAGGTGACACCGGGGTCAGGAGCGAGGGGTGGCAACGAGGGGGCAGGAGGGGGGCAGGGTCCTGGGGCTGGGAGAGCAGTGGGAGGCTGGGAGAGGGGATGGAGGGGGCACTGACCCAGCCGTGCGTAACACGCAGCTGGGCTGGGGGCAGCGTGGAGCTGTGGGGACACTGCGGGCTGCCAGGGTGGATCGAGGTACTTAGCCAGCTGAGCTTCCCAAGGACCTGTGGTGGAAGGGAGGGGTGTCTACAGGTGAGAGAGAAGTGCATGGGCAAAGGTGTGCCTCCAAGCGAAAGGTAGTGCTCCTCGTATGGCTCCTTGTGCCATTTGCCCACTTCTAATTAAGATGCATTTAAATTGTTTAAACGATTCCGTTGATAAACACTCTGCTTTCACACAAGAGACAAAAAGTTCACAGAGGCGAAAGGCTGCCGGCACTGGCAGGACGCTGGCAGCATGCGGGTGAGGGGCGGGCGAGCTTCCCCGACACCCTGCTGCCAATGCAAATCTCCCAGCGCAGCTGAGCCGAGACCAGGGGAAACCGGGAGGGTTTCCGCCAGGTTCCCACAAGCGCGGGAGCCGAGGCTGTGCCTGCAATCACGTCTGCCCGCAGGCAGTGGCCTTTGTAGGCGCCCTGGCTAATGGTTATTCACTGCCGGCCGGAGCAGGGATTCTCACCACCCTTCCATCCGGACACCTGGCATTTCAGTTCACTTCAGTGTCCCAAATGATGTGCTTCTGACTCTCCAAATTCAGCATCTCCTTAGCAGTATTGTCCCTTGGTTCTCCCTGGTGTGCCTGAGACCAAAGTGGCTGGGGGCTCCTGGGGCTGCCCTGTTACCCCAGGCCAGTGATTTTGCAGTAAAGGCAAGGGAGGGAGATCAGGGCTTTGCAGGGGTTTGTCTGTAACCTCAGCTGGATGCAGGGCAGATACCTGCAGCCCTGGCTATCCCTCAATGCTCCACAGTCCCTGGAACAGGATGTAATTCACATCTTCACCACAAACTCAAATACTGCCCCAGCCAAAGCGATGTGAGCACCTGCCAGCCGCATACAAATATTATCTGGGTGTCACGGCAAATATTAGGCACAGGGCCTGGAGCGTGCCCAGCCTTCCCCTGAGCTCCATGAAGACTGCTTGCCTGCAGCAGGCCTGGCTTTCCCACAGACATTTGCACTGACATGGCACCGCTGCTGCTGTTTTCTTTGGATTGAGGCCAACCGCTTATGGAAAAGCAGCTGAAGCAGCACGGACAGCAGGTAGCGCAGAGCTGGGCTGGGGGAGCGCCCTGCCAGTGCAATGGCTCACTTCCCTGGCATGGCATGGGCATGAGCTCTCCAAAACCTCAGGTGTAGGATGGTGGTTTGGCAGAGTCATGACTTCGTGACAAAAGCCATGACTGAGAGAGTTTGATGTATCCACACTCATTTGTGTGATGCTTGGAGCCAGGAAAGGCTTCTAAAAACATATCTCCTCCTGCTGCCAGAGATCCAGGAGAAATTAACTCCCTTTAACAGCAGCCAGGGGACCTAATATCAAACCAGGTGTTTGAGCCCTCTTACACCCTTGCCACTTACTGCCAGGCTTTTGTCCCTGTAAAATCTTTTGGAAGATCATGCAATGAGCACTCCATGCCAATCCAAATTTAGCCAGCCCATAGCTGCCTGGGAGCTGGTGACAGTGTGTGGAGTGTGACTTGCCATCATGCTGGCTGCACTCAGCTTCCCAAGCTGAGCCACCGACCCAGCTGCAACGTGGCCAGAGACACTTCTGAGATGGCTGTGCAGACTGCCGGGGTGCTGAGCACTGGCCCCGACAAGCTCAGGATCTCTGTTTGGGCCTCAGGGCCAAAGTTTTCCATGAGCATCAGCTTCTAGCCTGGAAAATGCATTTGGCAACAGGGTCAGGTTTCCAGCTGAGAAGAATGAATAATCTCACCACCAACTAGACTATTCCCAGAGTGACATTTCCCTAATGGAGTGCTCCAGTGCTAAGCTCCTCTGAAGCAGCACTGGTGGCACATGGCAGGGCCAGGTTGTTTCCCCATGTGCCAGCTCAGCTTCATCATTTACTTTGCTTATCCCCCATGTGTTAGGGATCTCAGTGCAGAGACCTGGCTGTGTTTGCCTTTCCAGCTTCTTGCTATGTTTGCCTCTCTGGGTCTGGATGTCTCCACCAGGTTTCTGAATGCTGGTAATTCCTACCCTTTCATCTCCTTTCTAAGATCTGTTTTAAATTCACACATTGGTTAATTTGTTGCTCATTTGGGATCCAGGTCTGGATGCTGGGCAACCATGGAGGCAGTCTCTGTTCCAGATAGGTCTCAGTTTAAACAGCCCCTGTAATTCCCTTTGAACAATCTCTTCCTTTCTGGTCCTTTCAGTCTTCTCCTTTCTGCTCCTTCCCTTGTCTGACCACACCACTTTTCATACCTGCTTTCTACTCATCCCAGCTTCCCACCTGCTACTTCTTCGCCCCTCTTCTTCCTCTTTCTCAGTGACCTGCTTGCTTCCCTGGTGGCAGAGAGGTTGCCATGTCACCCCAGCATTGTGCCCAGTAGTCTGAAATGAAGTCCAACACGCTTTTGTGGGACCTTGCCATGCCTTGGCCAACAGGCCAAGATGCCTTTCCACTAGAAGTACAGAACTGAACAGCCCACACTATTGGAGAGTGCTCCAGAGCTGGTTTGGACCCAGGAGCTTGGACTTTGTTTGCATGTCTACCCATCTTAGCTGCTCTGCTCAGGCTACCTGGATCAAAGGCTCACTCTTCCTCACTGAGCACTGCAAAGGCAGTTTGCAGGATGCAGTGAATGAAGGATGTGATTAGATCTGCCTCATTTGCCTCCACTGAAGGGAATGTGGTGGCAGCCCATCGCCAATCTAGCTTTTTCCAGTTTTATTTACACATAATTACTCATCTGCTTCAAGAAACCTGGGTTATTGTTTGGCACCCCTACTTTTCTGTGACTAGAAGGATGAACTGTAAATCTGCTGTGTACATAATATGTTCGGTGGCAGTCAGGCATGCTTCAGGGCAGGGGTGAGGGGCAGGGGCAGGGGCAGGGCCTCAGGGCTGGAGAGCCACAGTGAGGACATGAAGTTGAAAAGTGCTGCCTTCACGCAGCAGTTGTTACGTGTCAGGCCTGCTTATACACTTAATGCTCTTAAATGCTTTTGCTCTCTGATAACCAGAGGCTGGATAGTGGCCTTCTGCAGTGAGTAACTGAGAAACGAATAAAATATTTACAAGCACGATTGAAGCTGGTGTTCCTGCCTCCCCATGATATTTGCCTCTCCCTGCCCACAGTCTTCTTTGTGTCTCCCCTGCAAAGAGCCAGGGCTCTGCGACAATGCCCACTGGGCTGGTCTGCAAGTGACACCCAGCAAGGGAGGTAACTTGCTGCCCAGGAGCATCTCAGTACCCTGAAAAGGCACCAGTCACCCCCAAACCCATGCGCTACTGCTTCCCATTGGGTCTGTCTGCTGCAGGATGAATATCTTTCTCAGAGGATCTCAGCTGCTGAAATCCCTCCCCTCTGAGGAACAGTTGTTTGAGTTGGATATCCCAAAAGTGTGCAGATGCAGATGTGAATGGCAGAAAAACACAGGTGACAGGCACTGGCCGCAGAGTGGTGACCCACAGGAGCTGCTGCGGGCTCTATCCTTGCGTAGCTACACTGTTGCTACCTCCCCGGAGAGCCGAAGTGCTACGTGCTCTCCGGGACCTAGGGACACCTTGGTTGTTGTGTGGGTATATTCTTAGTTGTGCCAAGGGTGGGTTTGAGAAACCAAGTCACTACATGCCTATTGTCTGGTGTGTGGTATTCCAGGGACTTTCCTACCCCAGCGGTGTCACCCACGAGTGTGTAACTATTACTGACAGCTGCTGACTCATGGGTGCAGCACACCAACCGTCTCCAAAATAGTGGAAACCTCATTCATTTCCAGGAGCTGAGGAGAAGAAGGAGACTAAGACTTAACTCCCAGTTGGCCTGTGACATAATGCACAGAGGTGCACACAAAGAAACCAGGTCTTCTGAAGTGCTCCACTGTGTCCCTTGCCTAGCCTAGCCTAGCCTAGCCTAGCCTAGCCTAGCCTTGCCTTGCCTTGCCTTGCCTTGCCTTGCCTTGCCTTCCCTTCCCTTCCCATACTGGGGAAATTGTGTCCGAGTGTGGAATATGAAGTGATTTGGGGAAGCACTTTTGAGTGGGGGGCACAAGTGAGACTTCCTTTTGCTCCTGAATTGGCGGGTGAGAAGTGGGAGCAGGGCGGGATGCTCCCAAACAGGGGTGCAGGAAGTGGCCAGGATGCAGGGGGGTTGAGCGGAGGGAGGGAGCCTTGGTGCTCCGTGGGAGCTGTGCCAGGCTGGGAACCGCTCTGGAACTGCTGACACAAGCAGAAGGGAGCAGCAGCAGCAGCAGCGTGATGCCCGGCACGGCATCGCACACGGGCCAGCGGGAGGAGGCACGTGGCCTTGGGACAGTGGAGGTCACTGTTTCTTTCTCCCTCCTAGGTCAAAACCGGCAAGCCGGCTGGTGGCACACCTGCCCGCGTGGAAACTCGTGAGCACCTGGGTGGCAGCGGCCGGGGATGCGCGCGGGGGCCCGTGCTGCCCTCGGGGCAGGTGCAGCCCGGGGACAAGCAGCCTGTCACCCCCCAGCCGCCCTGCCGCCTGCGGGGATGGGCGCTGCTGCAGGGAGCCCCCGC